>WEDG01007696.1:0-222500 GCA_017591395.1 Schistocephalus solidus | reverse complement strand
AGGCAGCTAAGTATATAGGCAGAATAACATGACCGACAAAGACAAGGGAGACTGGAATGGCCATTTCTGGCTTATTAGCCGTCATCAGCCAGCCATACCCAAACCCAGGCGCTGCGGCGCCCGAGCCTCGAACTCGCGACCTTGTTGGGCAGAAGTCCAACGCTCTACCCACTGCGCCACGAGCTCGGTGTCTTGCCGGTTTCGATCGGGAATATTGACAATGGTAATGGGGCGCTCACCGATCGCTTACAGGACTCACTCGTCCCGTTGTGCCTTGGGGCTAACTCTCAAGCCCCGCCAGCAGCCGTAAGGCAGCTAAGTATATAGGCAGAATAACATGACCGACAAAGACAAGGGAGACTGGAATGGCCATTTCTGGCTTATTAGCCGTCATCAGCCAGCCATACCCAAACCCAGGCGCTGCGGCGCCCGAGCCTCGAACTCGCGACCTTGTTGGGCAGAAGTCCAACGCTCTACCCACTGCGCCACGAGCTCGTTGTCTTGCCGGTTTCGATCGGGAATATTGATGTACAGGGCGTTTCACCGATCGTTATCACTGCATACGTGTTTTGCTATCCATGTCAGGCAGCAGTAGTAGCTAGGCAGAATAACATGACCGACAAAGACAAGGGAGACTGGAATGGCGAGTTCGAGGCTCGGGCGCCGCAGCGCCTGGGTTTGGGTATGGCTGGCTGATGACGGCTAATAAGCCAGAAATGGCCATTCCAGTCTCCCTTTGTCTTTGTCGGTCATGTTATTCTGCCTATATACTTAGCTGCCTTACGGCTGCTGGCGGGGCTTGAGAGTTAGCCCCAAGGCACAACGGGACGAGTGAGTCCTGTAAGCGATCGGTGAGCGCCCCATTACCATATATATATATATATATATATATATATATATATATATATATATATATATATATATATATATATAGTCCAGTGTTTCCCAGGCATTTATGCGACCAAGTATTCATCGAGAAATCACCTTAACACCACCGCGAAAGGCTTGTTCCACTTTTTCCAGAATTGCCTTCCTCCTGAGGGGGTCTGCTACAGTGGAATTCAGGGCTTCTTCAGAAAATTCCCGCTTCAAAGTGGAGGTGACTTCCTCGCCAATGTCGACCATCCCCTTGGAGATAAAAGAAAGGCATAAAATGTAAGAATAACATGGAAGTTCAGGTTAAGCCCAACTACTTTTAACAGTCCACAGGATTTTTTCAGGAAAAGCGTTTATGTTGAAACTTTAAATGGCTTCAAGTAACGTTTTAAATCGGGAATTAGGTACTTGCATATGGGTCGATCAGTGAACACGTTCGTTGAAAAATGCTCACCGATCATTAACGGAGGTTAATCGTTCCTATCATCTTTGGGGCCCACTGTCGAGCCCCGCCAGCAGGCGCTCAGCGGCTAGTAGTAGAATAGGCAGAGGAACATTGCCAACAAAGGAGACTAGAATGGCCATTTCTGGCTCATTAGCCGTCATCATCCTGTCATACCCAACCCCAAGTGGTGCGTCAACCGAGGATCGAACCCGAGACCTGTTGATTAGAACTCGAACGCTCTTACCACTGAGCCACGGGCTCGTTGTCTTGCCGGTTATGATCGGGAATATTGACATTGGTAATGGGGCGCTCACCGAGCGCTCTGATCTAAACCGGCAAGACAAGGAGCCCGTGGCTCAATGGTAAGAGCGTTCGACTTCAAATCAACAGATCACGGGTTTGAGCCTCGGTTGGCGCACAATTTGTGGTTTGGTATCACTGGCTAACGCTGGCTAATGCGTCAGAAATGGTTCATTCCAGTCTCCCTTGTCTTTGCCAGCAATAAGAAGCTGCCAGTGAACGCGTTACTGATTCTGCCTCGCAAGGTGAATCGACTACTTTGCTGGGATTTCCAGGCAGCTGAATGACAACTGCATCGGTGTGACATGACACACTGCCTCGATTAGACATCGTGAAACATGAAACGCAGAGATAGGGCAGTTCATGCAAATTTCTGAGATCAATTATTCAACCCATTCGGCAGAAAATAGACTGTCTAGCTCATCGAAGTTCTTCGTTCCCCTCAACGCAAACAGGGTTTATGAATAGTTCAGCTATTGGTAATCAAAATACCGATCAATACAGCAAAACATTCAACGTCTGATAATATGGTCGCCAATGCACCAGAAGTAAAAATGAAGAAAATACCTACGTCATGAAAGCATATGCGGGGCAAAATAACGGAGAGGCTACAAAAAATGCTAAAGTTACTTTGGGGGATCGGACATTTCAATGCACTTTATGAAATTTTACAGAATAAATAGCTCGTAGCCCACATGCACCTTAGACCAGAAAAGAAGACCGATTCCACCCAGATATCACGGACTAATACATAGTTTACACAAACAGTCCCAATGTAGGTGTCAGTCTATGCAATGCACTTTACAGTTGGTGACGGGCTATTGAGGTTACATATTCAATCCCTAATATAATCTTCCAGTGGATGCAACCGGCTCCATGAAGGTGATGACGTTTTCTAGTTTTTAGGAATCGCAGCTTCTGACCTGCCTAGGTGGAAATAACCAGTGCCCCTCCCGGTTGCCTACTGCCCGCATGCAGTGATACGCTCTCAACAGCGTCTCGTTATTGGTTGCGGCCACAACACTTACTTAGAATCTTGTTTGTCCTCAAAACCTCTTGGCTCTTATAGTTCTTGATTTTTGAAGTGGATTGAACAAAATTATAGCCAAATTAAACGCGATGCTGTACATGGTTAGGATGGGTTCTGTAAACCCCCCGGGGTTAAAATACATAGCTAACTACTCCATGCATTTTAGAAGGCCTGGTTTGGTTTATTATTCCATAGCTACGGGTAGTAACCCCCTGCGTGCTAACAACCACGTTCATATAACGACATGCACAACTGTCTTTTATTGTAGTTTGTTATTCAAACGCCTTTTATTTATTGCGTTTCTTTTTGATATTTACACATTATCACACTCTATTTTGTTTTTAATATAGGACTAAGAGAACAAATTTGGCGTTATTTTATGCATTCTTTCGTTTTCTTGCAATGATTTCGCTGCTTCTCCGCGGTGATGCTCACCCGTAATACCCCTATTACTAGCATGTCCAGTTTACACGATCCTCGGGTATTGGCGGCCCCAGGGGGGGCTTTAAATAACCTACGGTAGATGAAATAACTCATGGACTGTATGATCGAAATTTGAGAGAGTAGTTTTGTTTACATTTGGTCTTGTTATTTTGGTTTGTTGAGTAGATTTTGATGCTCAGAAAGCCTTTTTCTACAGGACACTGTATGCTCTATCTTGTATATTGAAGGGAAACAGGCTAAATTTGGAAGAAATTGGAGGTTTTATAGACCAAGTAATATTTATTTAACTATTTCCTTTAAGTTTTAAATTTGCATAGGATGGTTCATCCTTATTTCAAAGTTTTCGTACATGCGGTGGTACCGGTTTGCGACTGCTTATCAATCATGCGAAAATTTTGGCATTGATCATGAGATCAGTCACACACTGTACTGGTGCTCTATAAATAGAAACAGTTTTTCAGCGATAGCCATCTTAAGTTTACAGTACATTTCATTGCTAATCGTGTTTGTTTTCCTACTGTGTTGATGGACTGGGACAATAGCTAAGAACGCAAACTCGTCCCGCTCTACCTTGCGGCTCGTTGTCAAGCCCCGTCAGCTGCCGCATAGCGGCTAGATTCATAGGCAGACGAACCTTGCCAGCAAAGACGAGCCATGGCAATTTCCGGCTCATTAGCCGTCATCAGCCGGTTATACCCAATCCCAGGTGATGCCCCATTAGAGTCTCTAGCGTTGGACTCCTGATCGCGGGTTCAATCCTCGGTTGGCGCACCATATGGGGTTGGGTATGACTGGCCGATGACGGCTAATGAGCCGAAAATGGTCATTACAGTCTCCCTTGTCTTTGTCGGCATTGCTCATTTGCATAAGGCTTTGTTCTTTCTCAGTGCTAAATCAATTCATAACAGCCACCAAGTCACAAGAACAACCGATCGATAACCAAGGCAACATTTAGAATACAGTGATTCAAACCCATTATGAACTTTTAAAAGTTATGGTGATTTAGTTTATTTAAGGACGCAGTGCTATCCCCGAAATACTTAACTTGCACCCTGTGAAATTCTAAATTCTTTTTAATTGGAACTAAAACTCAAAGGAATCACGAGGCCTAAGCGATTAGTAATGTTGCTAGCGACCTATTGAAAAAAAATCAACTTCAAAACACCCTGGTCCTACACGGTTACCACTTGGAACTGGCACAAAATGTAAAAGATTAGGAAAGAGCGTCACGATAACTGAACTGCTGAATCTCCCGAAGTGGACTAAGCATCCTAATGCTGTAATGCACTTTTGTCCGATAGAACTTAAATGCACAAAGATTTGGGGACCTGGAGTAGCCACTTCTTACGTATTTTATGTTGACAGGCCAGATTTTAATCTTTGTCCAACTGGGCATTGAAATTAACATGCTGCCATTTGAACTATATGCCCACGTTTCGCAGTTGAGACTGGGGTATTCAAAGTCAAATTAGAGCGGATAAATGAATAATTCACCTGCGGGTATTTTGTCTTGTCCCAGAGTTCTTGATGAAAACATAACGTTATCACACTCCTGAGAATATAAGTGAGTCCTTCCTCCATCAAAAAAGTTATAATCACTCCAAATCTGCATGACCTTTAATTTTCGATTGTCGATGGATTAACATTTTCGAGCGGGAACAATAAATGCCAACAGGATCCAACGTTAAGCTTTTGCTTCTATCAGTCTGATTGACCATACTGAACTCAGTATCCTAAACGTAGTAACTATGACCTGTTTTAAAGTCAACTGTGAACCATTATATGTTGCAGCCTCAGGTTCCGTTCCTCGAACAAATTAGCCTAGTGTAGAATTCCGAAGTCAGCCGTTCTCTCATTAGAAGGAAAACGACCCCTGAAAGGTGCACATAAGGAAGGTTAAAAAGTAGACTGACAAAGAGAGAGCAGGCACTTCTCACGTGTAAGTCTTTAGGCTGTTCTTAATATGGCAAGCGCGGATGAGAGTACAAGATGAGCATTGTTTCTGAGTCCGTTCCTGGTGAATTTTACGACTGCATAAAGTCCGCCTAAGGTAGTATTTTTGAACACACGATTCCAAGATGGAGTTTCTGGCTAATAAAAAGCAGTTGCTTGCCTTCATATGATGACAAGTCCTGACAAAGTTTTAGCACTCTCATATCGCTAATGTCTACGTTGCGAATCCACAAAATGCGCAGTATCTCTGCGTTTTCCTATATGCATCAACCTAACTGCGACATATGCGTTATGTAGGTATTTCAACCTCCATTGTCTACAGCAATGATATCCTATAGTATCCTATCAAAAATGCATGAATATCAATGAACTCGGTACTGTTGTTCGACTAGAAGGAATTCTATATATAGGTTGTAAATGAGAAACACAAAGGGCATCGGGACAAATCCGATCGCTGATTCCCAAAATGCATGACAAAAATATGACACTCTGGGCAACCGATTCTTTGTACAAACGTTAAATACCCACCGCGTAAAACTCGTTAGGTGAGCCTGCTTTCGAGTACGGCCACAACTCTGGCAAGATTATAGTAGCAATTATCTGATTGATTCCTATTTAATCAGTATTTTAAGTGATCGAAATTTTGCGTTCGGACTCTTCAGAATGAGGGCCAGTGCCTGCCTCTTGATTAAATGTTAATGGTGTGTCTTCTGCCGACCAGTGCAACTGTTCAGGTATCGATATTCCTTACTCTACTGTCCTGGCTTCACTCTTACGTACCCGTAAAGCAAGAAACAGATAATTTTCGTGAGTTTAAACTCTTTCTGTGCTCTAATAGGAAATAAAAAGTTGAAAATTCACACGAAACACTGGGACAACAGCTTAAAGGACAGCAGATTACCTCCAATAATGAGATGCTTTACGCATGCAACCCAAAAACAATTTTGAGGTAAGGAGATACACACCGCTAATTTTTTGCCAACGTCCCCTTTCTGATCAGGTTCCTTTTCCTCCAAAACCTAGATGTTCTTGAATTTGGGCTGGGTTAAAAGAAACACTGTCGGCGCTGAAATCATAAGTATCATGGCTCACCCCAGGAAAAGCCCACTGGCCAGTTTTGTCGAAGGATACTGACAAATTGAAGGATCGGCCGTTGAGAGGACTCATGAAGACACCTCTTGTCCGCAGAATTCACTTTCCATCTTGTAACGTGAGAGGTATGGAAGAAAACAATTGAGTCAGGTCTCCATTTGAGGTTCCATCAAAAAATGTGGGGTAAACTTTGTGAGATCTGCTGTATCCTTTAGAAAATCTCAAAAATATTTTATGGTAAATGCTTTTTTACGCAAGAGAAGCCAAGGTGACTCGGCCAGTGTAACTGGAATATTTGTTTTCCCTGCTGTTTACCAGGGCAGTTTTGGCATGCAAAAGTTTAGCTAGAATGAAACACAGCGGGTGGGAATGCTGGCCGGTCGGAAGGTGCAGCAAACTTTGGGGCAACTAGTCTGTTGCGGCAGGCATGCGTTACGCAAGTCGAGGACATTCATGGGGTGCATGCGGACGGCTGTTTCCGGCTAATGCCTCCCTGCCATGCTACGAACACACTTTGGGGTTTATGAGAGAATGACACTTCCTTATAACTAGACTTCCCCTTTCAAGGGGATGCGGCTTGTGAACTCCTGAAAAGACGACTAAACCAAACCTTTACACAAACGTTCCCAGCAGCGAGACTTCCGATAGTGTTCTCGACCAACCCTCTTTCACAAGGTGAAGGTAAGAATAGGTTGCCGGTTCAGACCACTTCGATGTGCGTTTAGTCATTAACTTGCTCCTTTGGAGCATGTTATATTGGGTGAACGAGTCGGCGCCTATCAAAAAAATAAGAGAACACCTCCTAGCATGGCTGAGTGAAGGGGAAGTCAAGAGCATAAAAAGCGTAATCTCTGCACCTCTTGTTGACACCGGGCATAGTGTGCACTCCCAGCGAATCTTTTAATGTAATTATTATGTTCTCATCAAACTGCTTAAAGTTACTGGGTCAACGTTTACTAGCAGCAGCAGCAGCAGCAGAAGCGACTGCTATTAGCTATAAGAAGCCGGTCTTGTGCGCACGAAAGGAACCTCGTACAAGCTCTGCCCTTAGCTTGGCCAAAGGTCACTTAGCTGCATTCATTTCCCCACGCCATCTCTGTCCTCTCCTTTACCCTAGAAAAGCACTACCAAACACGCACTGCCGCCTATCACACTGTTTCTTATCATCCTTCCCCTTACACACCTTTCACATAACCCGCACAAACGGACGAACTTTATCGAACTCATGTTTTAAATTTCCACCACGTTCCAACGTTTCCCTATAACTGTACTGGCCTGAAGAGAAGGTAACGAAAGCAGCGCGTATTCTCGCCAAGTTATCTTTTTGAATATTGTATTGGGATTTTTTGCAACTATAAAATACTCTTCCTTTCCGATCCCTCCAGTAGGTCACTGTAGGAAGCGTAAGAACAAAGGGTCTACCGCTGTTCACGGAAAACCACAATCAATAACAGAGCACAGTGAGTTGCAACTAAAATTTGAAATATAAGTGACAAAAACCCAGATGTTTTCATTTTAAGATCGGAATGTATTGTTATAACTGCTACATATCGCGAAAAGGGCTTCCTAAAATCCCTTTATCCAAAACTGCTTCAAGTGAACTGATGTAATATTAGGGATTTTGGAAATTTCATAATCGGAAATAAGCCAACACATAAGAATCACACACAGTAGTGACTTCAGTTGCAAAAAGCTTGCCTGTTATTTCAGAAATAAAAAAAGTGAATCTTCGGTCCCAAATGGATCAAATACACTTCTGTAAATATTGTTACGGTTTCAAATGACAGTCGGTTTGGCCAGGCCTCTTCATTTTTTACACAAAAAATTTCCCACGTAAAAATGAAGTAAAAAGAGACACTTTGGAAGTAAAAAGTGAAGAACCACATGACATACCTTGACACTATAGGGTCAGCAGCATGATTAGGTCCCCAGTATCGTAAACAACCGCGACCTTGTATACCGGTTCGACCGCAAGGGTTTAAAGGGAGACCGTGTTCATCTATTGCGTATTTGCCAAGATGACTGGTACGGTTAATCAGTCGGTCAACAGAGTTAAATTTGATGTCCTTAAAACCAGTTGTCCTTAAATAAAAGGCCAGCTCAGATTAAGAGTACAGTGTTCTCATTTCTCAAAGCAATGAAATAAAGCAGTTTAAAAACTAAAGGGAAACGTTTGACACATGTACAGTAAATTTTGCAAAGAGTAACCACTTTTCATTCCTATGAATTACCCATGAGGTCGTAAAATGTGTGGTTATGAGATGCGGGTGGGCAGCCTTTTGGTTGCTATTCCAAAAGGATTTTTGCCCATCGCCAAACAGATACTGTGTTCTTTCCTTCTTCGAACCCAGATAGGCCAGAAGAAAAATGCAAATAAACTCGAAAGCAATTATGGGATTAAATGTCAGCCCACAATTTTGCTTGCAAGTGGAATACATTTTGTGCAGAAAATGTTTTAAAGAAAATGCAAGAATCCACTTAAATATTTTGCGTTCAATTGTGATTGAACTTTCTTACAAATTTGCGTTACACAGATTATTTTTCGGGATATTCACCAATCGTCAAAATTAACTGCTTAAGCAGTTAACAGTAGCCAACATGGTTTGCCAAGTATTGAATCGAGTTAAATAGAAATGCAGGTAGCATTCTAAGCATAATGTCAAATTTGATACCAAACTTTGATTGAAATCAAGATAAATTGGCAATTTTCAACAAAATAAAAAGTCAAATTTGAAGGTGATAAGCATAGTAAACATCGGCACCCTAAATATGTTTTGAAAAAATAAATAAATTAGTCTCACGTTAAAATATAATCACGAAACATTTTTTATGAGCTTCATAAAGCAAAATATTGCTCATTTTCTTTAAATAACCGTTAGCCTGACGGCATCGGTCCCAGCAGCAGAGATATATCGGCTCGATGCCAATATGAATTGAACAGGTAAGACTGTTACCAGAAATAACACAATAAAAAGTATTTTTCATTATTGACTTAAATTATACATAAGCAACAAGGCACCAAAATTATCCGATGATAAACTTGTACTAGTTCTGTCTAATGCCATGCAAGCAGCTCAGACTTGCGTGCCATTCATATCACTGCTGTGATCTGAGAGGCCTTCGATGTCAACCACATACAGAAACCATGGAGCGGACTGCCTTCACAAGGCGTACTATGGAGAGTCAGCTTTCTTTCTAAAGCAACCGTAAAATACTCGGAAAAGCTAGTAATGGGAAATAACGTCAGCAGGATTTTGGAAAAAAACAATATATGATACCTAGCTAGGTATCATATAAATAATCACAGGAGCTGTACCATTCCGCACGGATGACATCAGATAAAATTGCTCAATCTTAGATATAACCCTGTCCTCACCCAAAATCTGGATCGGCATGAGGAGAGTGGAGTATTTTGGCACTAGTATAATTCAAAGGCGTATATTTAGTCCATATTATTCCCCAACGCACTTTGTCATCAGACACCGATGTTCTCTTCACTGAAGGCTCTCTAGGGTAAGTGCAATTGCGACAACAGTTGTTCATTGGAAAAAGTTGACTATCCATCCCAATTAATAAATATTCAGAACCTTTAATTATGTTCAGTTGGAACGACCTTTGTAGTCCCGCTGTGTATATATGCACAGGCAAACAAAGCGACTAAATAAGGATTTAAGGTTAAAGCGCACTATGTTCTAAAAATGAATTTCAAAGGTTGAAAAAGCCAGGACAGAAACTTTTGCTCAAAATTTGTAAACAATAATGAAAATTTGGAAGTATTTTCCTTCTAATATTTTCTCAATTTAAGCGCATTTAATCCAGCGTTTTATCATGCCGTCTCTACGGCTGTCTCTACGGCAATAAGCATTTTTGGTGACAGGATAACTAACCCCCAGCCAAAATCCGTGTGAATGTCCTAACCAAGTTTGGCGAAGAGATGCTTAAACTTTTCTTGACGTTCTAGTAGGCCGGCTAACTAATACTTGTGCACTTGACTACGAAGGAAATATTCACACGTCCCAACTGTAAGAAATTCTGCAGCCTCAAACTGATTTAAACAGACGAAAGCAAGATCGAGGTTTGTTAACTTCAGTTACCAAGGCAATTTCTGAAGAAACAACGTGCCAGACTATGAATTGCTCATTTAAATCGGGCAAAAATTCGCCTCCATTTTTGTACAACGTAAGGACATTCTGCCACACACTGAAACTCATGCAAGTATTTCCACACTAAGTTTATATGGTACGAACTGCATATGCGTAGTGAAAACTGGACGAAATTGTCAGATCTAAGGACGGGAACGTCGACTAGACTGCTGAGAGTAGACCAAAACTCACAATCATACACAGACCTGCTGGAGAATTCGACAAAGCCTCTTAACTTCAGGAGTGCCCAGCTAAGGTGCGATTATTTGGGGAAAATTGAGGAGCACTGGAAGCATGGTACTTAGGTAGTTACTCAATCTACATCTTGATCTTCCTGATAAAGTGCTGCGTCATTACATATACAAAGACAACGACAAGACGGATAAACGTAACTAACTAAACCGCTCAAACCCAGTCCATGGACGAACTTACACGACTGAAGAAAACAAGATGAAACATACAGAAAAACCAGAGCAGCTGCCAAACCATCCTTTGTTTAGGCAATGATGCCTAATGCTCACAGTTCGCCTGCTCGTTGAACATCTACCGAAATGCTGATACAGGGAAGGAAGAAAAATTCGATCAGACATATTCGACTTGCTCATGAAATATTCCATATTTCTGTTCGGTTTTGGGCCTTTAAAGCTTTTACAATGGTAATTCTGATACGAAAAATCTCCGGGGTCATCCATTCAAACTAAGTGTGCCCCAAGTAAGATTGGATGTAAGGAAGTATTTTTTCACCAACCGTGTCGTGGAACCGTGGAATAAACTACCTGAGGCGATTGTTATGTCCCAGTCTGTGTATACATTCAAACATCGGCTTGACATACATATGTTACAGTTCCTTGAAGACTATGTGACTACTTAACCTTAACAATATCCGTGTACCACGTAAACCTGCCTGCATTCACTTGACTGTTTCTTCTTTAATGTGCTTCTTATTATGGTACTTTTATGTAACAAATAGGGATTTCAAAGGCGTAAGCCTATTTTCCTCAAATACACTGAACTGAACTGAACTGAACCTTTGAAATTTTTCAAAGTTTCATGACTCACTTCAGAGAAGAGTTTTCTTTGTTCGACTTAATACCCATGATCTTTCAAGTTTGCCAGGCTGAATTTTCAAATATTTTCCTTGATGTTAAGGACGACCAAAGACAAATCTCCCACATACACTGGAAATTATGAATGGGATGACTGATAGACAGGGACTTTCCAAATTATTTGCATTACTGCAGCAACTAACTATCGAAATTATTGCATAAATTTTCACGTTCAATCGGTGGGCCTAAATAGGCAGAAGCTCTTATTCATAACTCGAATAGGAAAGTCCTTAAGGTTTGGACCATTCCAGTCGATGAAATTTTCCAAAGGCAGCCTTACCTTTTTGCTCTTTAAATAGTGACTGCTCACTTGAATGCTTTGCTGAACCCTCAGTTATTTTTTGTATTTATTTCCAAATTTAGTTAACCATATGAGAACAAACCTTTTTTATAAGTGCACTCCTTTGACGAAAGTGGCGAATTTTCCTCGAAGAAGCATGTAATCTGTTTGATTTAACTGAGCGAAACGTTCGTGTAATTTATTGCAATTTTAATACATATATAGATTAGTTTTACTAGGCTGAAACCCTTATGGTTTAAACGAAATACTCGATTTTCAAGGTTCATTATTTGCGGCATATTGTCGCTGCCTAATTTGCTTGGGTCTCGGACCTTACCTTATATCTTGTCGTGCGTTTTGCATGAGTTAATTGCCCCTTCGTCTTTGACGCCTCTTTACCTTCCCCGATTCTTAGTTTTCAACTGATAATTTTCCCGTAAGTGTAACTTACCAGGCTATTTCGGAGTGCACCCTCTTATCGAAGGTTGATTAAAGGGTTCTTCATGAAAGAACTTTAATTTGGCATTTGGCAACTTTCGCGGAATTGCCAAGTCAGCATGCGCACTTGCAAATCTTTCCTTAAAATATGCGTATGCATATTAAAGACAATCGGAAAAGAAGCTTAGCACTCGAGGTCTACTCGTGATTAAGGCCGCTAGCAACGAACTAGAACAGCACTCATAAATATGTTATCAACTAGGATCGGTATGTTGTTTACTTAGCTGTCTTAACTCGGGAACAACCGGCCGTCAGACACATGAAGGAACATAAGTCGCTTCAGACTATTCGACTTAGGATAGTTTACTAATCAGCCATCTGACATGAAAAGACATGAATACCTTGCCACCTTGTTTGGATGACAAGCAAAACAACGCGCAACTGAAGAGTGTGGTGTTTAAGCAGACCAACAAGAATAGGCTCATGGTGTGGAACAGCACCTCCACAAGAAAGATGCCTAGTTATGCACAGTGAACGGAGAAAACTTTGCGGTAAAAGCGTTGCCACGTGTGACCGGTTCTGGTCTATTTCTCTGCAAAAGTCCAAGCTTTAGTGTATAATAGGCGATATTGATAATTTTGTTGTGCTTGCTGCATATTCTCGCGATCACATCTGAGGCTCTTCCTACTAATTTAGTAGATTATGCGTCTTGCTCTCATTCTGTGCTGGTTAAGCCCTCAACCTGTGATAACTCTATTTTCCTATCACATCCTCCCATTATATTTCTGCTGGACAGCATGAAGTTTAACTTGCATTTTGACATTCGTGCTGAAATAGGCGAAAAAGCACCGACACATTCTGAAACCTTCGGATTTCATATAATTCACTAGCATTTACTCGTACTACCTGCCTTACGTATCTGTTGAGCATTCCCTATTGCCTTATTTGCTCTTGAACCCATGCAGGTAGTATAGTTTAATTGGCTACTTCTGCAACCTCCTCCATCTGCGAGAAGAATCTACCAATCGCCGCCTAAAGTCGATCGCGCGTGGGTGCTCCACTCCATCGTGCAAAACCCATTAGTTTTTCACTATTACTTCTTTCCAGAGTCCGTCTTACTAAGCATCCCATAATATCCACGCCTGGGGTTGGATATGACTGGCTGACAACAGCCATTGAACCAGAAATCGTCGTCTTCGCTTCCTTTGCCTCTGTCAGTGGTCCTTCATGCATTATTACTGGTCGCTATGCGACTGCTCGTGAACTCAACAGATTGAGTCCTTGGACATAACGGTATCTGATCACGAAAGTTCTTTTAACGAAAGTTTTCCCTGACCTTTGAGATTTCGGACATTTCACTGGCCCCGGTGACGTCTAGGATGGTACCTCTACACCTGACGGTCAGATGGAGCCACCGAGACTGAATACCGAAGGTTCAAGATCCACCTTGATATATTGACGGACTGTGTTTAGTCAGGTTTCGGGCTGACTTCTTCGGTGCCTCTAGGTGGGTAGTGAAGCCAGCTCAAACTCAACAGCACCTCTGGAATTGTTTGAGATATCCTCTCGATATTGTCACAGCAATTGCAGCCTCATTTGGAACGAAGTTGGTGTACTTAACTCGAGGAAAACTTATCAGGCGATAGTAGTCAGGCAGAGTTCGATGACAGCTAGATGACTGGGCAACAAGTTTTATGTGGCCACTCTTGTAGGCTGAACCTTTACCTATAGGAGAAATTAGTGACAATGGGTCCAGTCAGGACGAAACCGATGACCCCCATTATTGCAGCTTCTTTTATCCTCACTCTCGAGGATCCCGGCTACGGTGATGATATCAGCTTGATAGCTTCGAGCTCTGATGATCTGCAGTCTATGGTTTCACGGTTGCATAAGGCTCGTAAATCGGTTGGTTTATCCATAACTGCTTAATCCATGCTCAAGAGAAGGCATGGCTAGATATTACTCGCTGTCAAATTGAAGACTTAGACAGTTTCAAATACCCAGGTTGAGGCTGTTGTCGAAGGGACAGAGTAAGGATGGATAGTTTCCCAAATCGAGGCTACTCTGCGGGTTTTTTGAAGTCTTAGATAATATATGAATCCGTCGCAAAATCTGCATTGTCACGAATATTCGTGTCTACCATGCATCGATCCGGTCAACCCTTTTCTGTTGTGCGCACGGATGAGCGAAAACTGGAGGTATTTGATCACCACTGCTGGAGGATCATCTTATGATTGAAGTAATCCGAATTCGTCTTAAATGAGACAGTGCGCACTCACCGCGACAACATCACAAGGATATCCCAGGCCATCCAAGAAAGACGACTGAGAAAGTTTAGGCCCGTTCTTCTTACTCCACTTGACGAATTCAGTGTTTCTGCCCTTGATCCGGCATCGTTACCAACTTGGCAGCTTCCAAGAGGAGGTTACCTCAAAATCTTGCTTGAAACAGTTCGGCAAGACAGAAAGTAGTTATTGTGCCTTCGGTATTCGGTCTTTGTCTCTGTGGAAGAGAATGGGTTGATCTATCTATATTTGCTGCCCCGACTCGTCGTGTGTGGAGAGACACGATCTGTGACACCATAATAGTCGTTCAGATCAATTATGATCGCAGTCGTATAAAGTACAAGTAAGTATGCATAGCAGATGATGACTACGTAGAGGACGTCGTATTATTTCTTGATTTCTTTGGACATGAGATTTACCTCGCCGAATCTAGATGCAAAAGTGGCCGGATTTTTCTAGAGATAAGTTTTTCCAAGTTCTCCCCCTGTAATCTAGCAGCTTGGTTATGGTAAAAAATAAACTGTAGTGCTAGTGGACGGCTTCTGCTAGCTTGAGTTGAACATTTTGCCAAACAGGCAACGTGAGGGTGAAATCCACCATCAGACCAACCACGCTTGCACAGACTTTATTGAATAATAGGTAACTCTGGTGTCAGTATTAAATCAGTCTGAAGATGGAGCTGCAGCTATACTACGACTCCTCCCAGAAAATCCGTCTATATGGATATGAAATTTAGCTCTTACTCTCAAAAGCTTAACACCAGTTCGGAGTATCCGACAAGTTGTACCTGCCCGAATTTATCCATCCGATCGCTTCTCTAACCAAAGCCCATCTGGCCGTTCAGGAACCCAGTCTGTGAAGTCGGCCCACGTTACTCGCCGATTGAGAGGGTTCTGATGTTTTTTGATCTGCCGATGAAGTCTTTCAGGATTTCATGCTATCTGAATCTGCTTGTGGATTAAGACGGTGTCAATTTATCCAATTGAAGGCGTGTGCTGGTTAGATAAACGGTGACTTCGAGTGCATCTCTGAAATCAAAGTTTTCGGTCTGGGGGACTGGTATTTCAGCTAAAACAATGTTGCTCGGAACTGTGCCATCAACTGACCGCGGTTCCTATCCGTGTGTCATCCCTCGCGCCTAGCAATTCTCGCTAAAGTACTGGAATTCCTGTTAAATAATGCTGCAGCTCACGACTTGTACAAAGGATTTACAGCCTTTATTTTCATCCTCGGCTGCTACCTCCTTTCATTTGCCTCGAGGCGCATCACTATTCATGAGCGTCTTCTATAAGTTGCACCGTCGAGTTAAATAAATGCTGCTTGACAAGTCGACCACTGCGTGTGATTGTATTCCCAGTCCACCTGACTCGATCTTGCTTATACCGGAGATAAGATCCATTATATGCGACCCTTTCTTCACTAATAAACCTAAGGGGTTAAAAGTTGTGGCTTGAAAGTTTACCAGTTGGCTGTCTAGACTGCACGTTACCTTTTGGCTACTCTCGTCGGTATCAACTCCGAGTTAAGGCCATTTTTCTTGAAGTGATGGACCAGCAAGCGTGTGGTACGCGTAGATTAAATGTGCACCTATTGCGCTCAGTGCATTTCCAGTCGTTTCGGCCTCGTTTCACCTTATATGCTACATTAAAATTCCCTCATCACAATTCCAGTCACGCGCTCACTAGGCATTGCTCGTTCTCGTCAATTCCAGCGGGCAAATTATTTTAGCTAGCTTTACCTCGGCTCCTGAGATCTACAGTGAAAGCCTATTTCTACTCGGCGGTTGCATGTTGCGCTAAATTACAGTTAGTTTTCAGAAATGCTGCATTTATGCACAAAAACGTCTCTGTTTTTTTATTTTCCAATCTAACACGCCAATTGTTTTTCTAGATGGCTAGCACCATATCATCCGACGAAAGTGAGCTGGACCTAACCAGCATCCGAAAAGCCCGCTGCAAGGTGGGCAGACTTTCGATATCAACCTCTGAACTCGACTCCTACTCTTCTGTAGACCGGCAGCGTCTGGGTCTCAGAGCAAAGAAGTATCTGGTTCCCCGTCTCCTTTCTCAACGAAAGGTACTGATGGGCCTTTTGCATCCACTTGTTGCTGCAGCTCTGAATGATATCCACTACTTGCTTAAGGTAACTTCTAACCAGTCGTTGCTTTTTTGAGCCGTCTCGCTTTTTAGGTTAGGTTACACTGGCCTATTTTTTTCGACGTAAAGCGTTTGTCTATGTTCTAGTGCACTTTTATGTCTGATGACCCACGCCCACCTGCTCCGAACGGTTCCAATTTCTTTTGTTTGTGTGTGCGCATTGTTGATAGGACGCGTGAAAAGGGTATACACTTAGCAAAACGTGACTATTTCTGCTCCATTCTGCCTGCGAAGTTGAACTCAAAATCCATTTCATAGGTGTGGGTACCTACTTGCTTGCTGCACAACCAGCTTATATTCATATATGCACGATCTAAACATGCCTTCAGTCTACCTATGTAGTTACAATGACACTTTACTCATGGGATGCAATACAATACCCCCAGATTGCTCCCCACGAGTTATTTGGTCTTTGATTTTCATGACGCTGCCACAGATGGTAGATTTGGGTCGGTTTGCTATTCCCACACCTAGCACCGCAACCGTGTGCTCGGTCGCTTCTGAAACACTCATACTGTATGACAGAGCGTGCAGTAGCCTTAGTGGGTCCTTTGGGGCCAAACACGTAGGCATCACCCACAAATTGGTCGCGGAGGTATCGGGTATCGCGTACGGTTTCCTCTAGTCCACTACAATGAGTCTGAATCCACTTAAAGAGCATTCTCACATAGCTTCATTTTGAGCCACCGGGTGGTTGCTACGAGAGCTGATAAGTTGTGTGGCGTTTGTTGCCTTCCTGTCAACCGTCTTCTTAATTTCACCCTTAGGATTTCGCTTCAAATACCTTGCATTAAGGACCTCTCAAAAGCGGCCGAGCGCGTTGCTGCCTGACTAGATCTGAATAATAAACAAAGTGTTCCGATGCCCAACTAATCTTCTTCTTTAGTCCTTTAATATTATGTGTCTGTAAAAGTCTTGGGATGCATCTTCTGAGATAACAGTTTATTCAAAGTTTCTGCTCCTCATACTCTTGTCAAACTATGGCTGTCAGCGGGTGTCACTGTAGACCTTTCACTATACGTTACCCAACGCATGACGAAAATAGACAGCCAGTTAGAACAAGATTAGTGGCCGTGTTCTTGACGTCTTATCGTCAATAGGTGCAGCTGTTTGGGTTTTGAGAAGTCTTAGCTGACAATGCCAAGGACACTTGAGTCGCCAGTGGGCGGCCAGTTATGCCTCAGTCCCGGGCAGAACATCGATCTCCTGCATGCTATCCTCCTGTGCCTGAATACTCTCGATCTCGCCCGACATGACACGAGCCCAGCGGCGCAATAGTGAGGGTGCCGGTCGATGATCAACTGATCTGGGGGCTCGAGTCTCGGGTTTGTGGTCCGGCGATTGGCGTAGCCCTGGTTGATGACGGCAAATGGGCCAAAAATAGCCATTTTGACTTCGGCCTGTGGGGTCTATAGACCTGTAGCTCTAAAACACTGCGAGATGTCTACGTCCGTCCCGTCTGACAACGGAATCGAGAGAGCAGTTAGAGCTGATTTATTGTATGCACTGGGCAGATTGCCCTGATTTGACAGTGCGCCTGTGGATCAGAGCAAGACGTCCATTCGGCGCACTTGAGCAGCAGAGGCGAGTGTTGTTCACGTGGTTTGACATGCACTCAAAAGCATAGGAAGGTGATTATTGAGTGGTGGTGATGTGCTTGGTTGTTACAAGGACTGGTTCTGGGGCGTATGTTCGGGTTTATAGCCCTGCCTAGTCTGTACTTCCAATAAATATCGGTTTATGCCATTTTGTGGGCTAAACTTAACTCCCCTTCCCTTTCGCCCACTGCCCATGACACCTTCGTATGGTACCATTATGGTTAGCGTTCGACTCAGCGTTAGAGGTTGGTGTTAGAGCTCGGGATAAGGATTACATTTTGAGGTTAGAGATTGGGGTAGGCTTTAGGCATAGGTTTAGGGTCCGGGCTAGTCTGTCAACGTTGTCAACCTCAACTATATCTGCAGTCGCGGCTACCGCGAGAGCTGCATCCGACGTTATATTTGTCTTACTTTCTACCTCAGTTTGATTGGTCATCACGGGCTGAGATAAGTTCGCCTGGCCTCGGTTTTCATTTTTTCCACCCGCTTGAAGCTCCTAATTTCCAGTATTTCAAATTGCGTACTTGCCTTTTTACGCTGTATTGGTTTGTTTATATAAGTTAATGGCGTAAATGTAATTTTTTAATGCCTCGATTCTCTAAAACAGCTGTGTCAGTTTTGTTCACCTCATCCATAGAACCCCTCATTATCACCATTCCTGTAATATTGGAGTCCTTACTTCCCGCTTTCCGAGTGGGGCGACATACTAAAGACTCCGCTCCATCCCACCTCTAGCGGATGGTCTCGTTAAGAATGCAGCTATGGCAGGGAGGCAGATGCTGCCTTGTCATGGTTGCATTTCCTGGGATAAGGAGAGTCAAGTGGGCCTTGGCGTGATTATCACAACGGCACGGCATGTCTCCTTAATATGTCCTCAGAGTAACTCTCACATCTGGGAGATCAGAGTGAGTTAGGTCTAGTTTGAGAGGCTGTGCGTTCTTGTGTGTCTGACGAGTGCCCGGTTGAAGCAAGTCGTTGGAATAATACGCTCTACCATGAAACCAACGAGGTGTCCGTTGCCTTCTGTAGATGTGAGGCATGAAGTCACTTTTAATCACTACTGTATCCTCTATCACACAAAACAAACCCGGTGCTTACAGGTTTTCTGGAAATATCTGGACTGTTCTTTACTGATGCGACTGGTTGGAATCAGCGAAAACTCTACCAGTTTACCGGGTATAAAGTAGGATCTCGCGGACCCTTCCCTGCATTAGCTCAAGAGATTTACACCTCGATGTGCTCAGGGTAGGCATTAGTTAGCCCGCATTAAATTGCCGTTTCAGCCTCCTTCTATAGTGTGAAAGAGCGAACTTTAAAGCAAGCCGAAATCCATGTGCAACACAAAGAGTCAGTAATGTAAAAGTATACCTTGACCTCCTGGCTGGCTGTGTCGGTCGCCTATGAAGTTTGACTCAACCGGCCATGTTGTGGCACGCGTAGATGGAGGCTGTGTACCAGATCACTACTGTACTCATGTTGTACTGATCTTCATAGAGTCCTTCTAACTGACCCCTTTAACTTTGACGTTTGATTGACCAATTTCTCGTCTCTAACTTGTCCTCAGGCACACATGTCATCCAAGGAGCGCTTCCTCAAACTCGATAGGGCCATCCTACGAATGCTCATCAAGGTTGGTGTGGTGGCCCAGGAATATGAGGCCTCAGTAATGGAAATGACAGCGGTGTGTCGCATAGAGGAGCTGACCAAACAATTCCTTCTCCTCTTTATTGCTTTCTCGCGTTGCGAAAAACCCCTCGACATCGACGCCCTTATCGGGGTTCTGCAACAGTTGCAAAATGCGCTGCTTTTCCTCGCTCAACGTGTCTTCAGCGAGAAGTCAATGAAACGCATTCACTTCATATTTACAGAACTCTCGTCTCGTGATCTCTGGAATTCCGTATACAGTCCTGAAGTGACTGCCGAACAGCGTCAGCTTTTGTTAAACCTGACCGCCTCTTTCGATCGCGTCCTCTCGAGCAACCTCCTGTGATATTACCGTCGCATTCCATGTCTACTGCTGAATCATTCCTTTCCTATCGGTCCTTTCATCCGCGTTTCTTCAGTACCAGAGTTATTTTTGTACATCGATGCTTTTGTGATTTGCAGTAGCTTGTTTGCTTTTTTAGAGAACAAAACACGTCTTTTGCTAATATGTGCAAGTCTACTTTGTATTAATCCCTCCTGCTTACTGCCTGAAAACTTACAACTGATGCTGGACGGCTTCCTTACCCAACGCTAGATTACCACCAACAGATCTGGGAAGTCTTTTTCAGGCCTGAAGACAAGGCAGAATGTCAGGTGACTGACTCCTTAATTCGTGGTGGGACGTTGCGCGTTAAACCGCATGAGAGCTGCCTCAAATATCTGGTCTTCGCTGCCTGACCGTTCTGGAGCCTGGCTGAAGGCAGTACCCCTACCGAAAGTTGTCTTCCGCCGTAGTACGTCTGGATAAGCAGCTGCACATCGCCATCCCACCGCTTGCTAGAGGTCATGTCTGGAACGTAGTCAGGACGGGAAGGCGGATGCTACTTTGTCGCGGACTATTGAAGACGACAATTCCGTGACACCTCTCAAAACCGCTTGCTATGGTCACAGAGTTCAGTGAAAAGGAGATCGTGAGTAGCGGTTGTGTGGACGTGAGGTGGGTTGTTTCGAATTTAGTAGTCCTCGGCTGTACGGTAGTACGCTGTTTGTGAGCTAATATGACGGCCGTTCGACTGTCCCGAAGGACGACGTCGCCAACCGCGTGCCCAACGAAGTGGTCGCGGCATTGGTGACTTGTTTGTGAAGTAGTTTATAGTGAGGCATCCTAGGGTAGTGCCCGCTGTGCTCTCTCCCATCTTACTCCGATGACTTGCCCAAAGTAAGACGATAGGGTGCGGTGGCGGACAAAGCAGAACAACCCGTCTACATATGCCACACATGACCTAGTCCCACGGCATGCATGTAGATTCTGTAAGGGCTGATCGAACCCCACATGGGTGAGAATGTCGTAAAGCATATCGGGGAGAGGCATTCCAGTCGGATCCTCAGTTCGGAGATGGGCCGACTTATCCCATCAGTTGGTAGCCTCTCATTCTACAGATCTTAGCCATTTGGGTTTATTAGAGTGAGGCATTGCTGTGAGAGATGTAAGCCCCAGTGTGGACCTCATTACCTCTTTCCTCACGTGCGCAGTGGTTGACTCGGTATAAAAGCGCACGTCCGAAACGTGCATGTACAGTAGTACTTATGCCTTCGTGGAGACTCAGTGCTACCATATAAACGCGCCGCTTGAGCCAAGCTGACCCCGTTTTCGTACGATGCGTCTGTAGCGGAGTTCCTTGTTGGGAGAGGACAGGACGTGCAAAGTGAAAACGCGGGAAATAGGGTGCAGTAAAGCGCAACTTCTGTAAATTAATTAACATCTCGTTTGCGAGAGCTCTCTTTAACATCATAGATCTGCCAGATTTGACCAATTTATTTAGCGAGCGAATGCCGCCGGGATTAGAAACCAACAAGCAGGGTCTGCAGCAAGGCCGAGCAGTTGCATGGACGTCTCAAGTACGTGAAACTGCTGCACAAGCCGATGAAGTATGTCAGCATGCGGGTGGCTTTCGATGTTGTCACCCGTAAATGCCTTTGCGCCATTTTTTGGTACAAACCAACCCCTTAGAGATTGGAACTGGTCGATTAGAGTGGGCGTCGTTTCCACGTCTTTCGTTCTGTAGGTGGTAGCATCTTAACCAGCACGGTTTACTTTATTTTGAAGAAAAAAACAGCCGATATACTTGAAAAGAGTAGCGGATTAAGAGATGATAGTTGTTGCAAATGCGGAGTAATTCTGGTTAGCATGCAGATCGACCATACGAGTTCGCAAGTTTTCGATGCGATCCCCAGAGAAGCGGGACTGGGCTTCGGACCAAGGTCCTATTTTCGCCCTCCAACGTTCAGGTCGTTAATGTGTCGCTGGGTTCCAAAAGACATTCCGGCTTGCGATGTGCCCTGGTTGCTGCCCGCCTGTAGCCCGATAACCCCTTGGCCACTCCTTGATAGCTCGCCGCTCTGGATATCTCCAATGTGGCGCACTGAGCCCATACTCATCCCTGATTGGCTGGCTCCCTTATTTGAGCCCGCCTGAAGGCCAATGGTGGTTTGACCATCGCCAGACATCGGATCAACCTTGATATCTGCAATGTGTCTTTGCGCGCCCATGCTCATACCAGATTGGCTGGCTCCCTGATTTGAGCCAGCCTGGAGGCCGATGATGGATTGACCACCGCCAGACATCGTATCAACCTTGATATCTGCAATGTGGCGTTGCGCGCCCATGCTCATACCAGATTGGCTGGCGCCCAGGTTGGAGCCTGCCTGCAAGCCAATCAGCGTCTTGCCTCCAGCAGACATCTCATCGACCTTGAGATCGGCCACGTGACGGCTGGCTCCGAAGCTGAGACCGGATTGGTTAGCGCCCTTATTGTAACCAGCTTGCAGTCCGATGATGGCCTTTGAGGCGTTTAACTGTGAATGCGTGAATTCGCGTTTGTTCTCATATGTAGGTTTTGGACCGCAGACCGGACCACCGAAGTTGTGGCGCTGACACTAGAAGTAAAAGATCAATGGAAATGTATGTTGTGAACTCTGTTTACTTTAAACACGCATCAATTTAGCAAATAAAAGTGGAAAAAAACGAAGTATATTTAATCTGTCAACAATGGACAAATACTCTAAACCGAGCAAACAAATAAATGAAAAAAGGAATTCAAAGTTATTGAGTCCATTTTTGCAAGGTTTTGTGGTTTGCAAAGTTTTCAAAGAATGGGAACAGTCAAGACACCTGCTGCAGTTCCGAATCATATTAGGAGTAATATTTTTATTTTATTAAAAATTATTAATATATAAAAAGCGAGAAATAAATCGTAAGTTATTTTTGGCCTGCACTGTATACATATGCAAATTGAGTAAACAAAATGGTTTTAACTGCAAAACTTAGACTTTGACCCCTGCCGACCTTAATATGCATTGGCTCCAAAATAGTAGTCCATGCCCTGATTTCTTTAGTTTTTAGTGCAGAAGTTGCTAAAAAAAGGTTGCGTAATAGTTTAAATGTGGTCATTTAGCAAGAGGTTATTTGGGTGATGGGAGTGATTCCCAAATTTGATCGCATCAGCTTGAATGAAGGCTTCCATGTCGATAATTATGAAGACCTGATAGGAGTACGTCGACTTTTTTCGTTTGATTTTTAATTTACTTATAAAATCGAATATATATTATTAATAAACAGACAGAAAATATTCTTTTTGTGTACTCATTTGGTTGCAAATGACGCCTTCTTGGGGTTTTATACCAAAGGAAAGGGTATCGTTTAGTTGTATCAAACATCTTAAATTCCTGAATAAATTTGAACACCAATTGTACTTCCGATTTCCGCGTAATGAAAAGCACGTGCGCTATTAAGAATTCATATGCTACTTATTGAATTTCGTAATTAATGCGGAAAACGTTTTATAGTTCATAAACAGCTACTAAGCTAGAAATGGATATTCCAAGCTCCCTGGTCTTATTCGGTAATGTTCTTCTGTACACTAAGTTCGCACACAATGAAGATCAGCTGTTTTGATCTCATGTGCGTTAGATTACCATTAATGCCACGTGGAGAAGAAGCCGAAGAGCACACTTTTCGCTTGCGTGTGGGGTGCGATGCTATCGGACGGGTGCATGTTTATAATTCTGAGATAGTGGGGATGTGTAATGGTGCGGTTTTGTCTACGGTGGTCCCCTACAGATTTTTATGCAGGCGTATTTGCCTGAATAGGCTCATGTAGTGGCTGAATGTGCGTTGGTAGTGTGGGCAATTGAGCCGAGGGCTGTGCTAACAGGTAGGGGCTCTTGGTCTTTTTTCGGTAGTCTCAGTGCGATGGATTCACAATTGACTGACCAGGCCGATGGTTGATGTGAAGGTGCGATTGCCATCTGGACGAGCTGAGCTTAAATCCACATTTCTGGAGATGTCGGTTGTGGCGTTGGTGTTTGTTGGCATCGGTAGTGTTCGCACAGGTGGTGGAATGGGTGTTCATCGTCGTCACCATTGTCCCAGAGGTTGTGAAAAGAATCGTGGAGGTATTGGTGAGGCCTCAGGAATGGGGGCATTGGTGTTTTGGCTGGTCGTCAGGGTGTGTTGGTGCAGGGGTACGATCGAGACCTTTGCGGAGGCAGTAGGTGGCAGATGTTCGTCGAGGCTGGTCCGCGCACTGGATATTCTTTGACAGTGTGACGTTTTCGACGAGTTCCTGCGTAAACGTTGTGTGTTGGAGATACTTAAGACTTGTGGGCCACTTTTTGGCTCTAACAGCGGAGGCTTGGTGTGCTTCATAGATTGCTGTTCCAGCATCCATTACTCTTCTCCGGGTTTATTTGCAGATGCTCGATATAATTTTTCAGGGTGTCCTTGTAGTGCCATTTTTGCCCTTTTTGTCGACAAGCACCATTGGTGATATCGATTTAGAAGAGTCGCTTGAGTAGGTACTCCTCATCCGTCCTTGTGAGGTGTTCGCCCTGGCGGAATTGGATTTTCCTCAGTTCGGCGTGGATCCTGAGCATTCTGGTTCGTTCCAGGGCCACTTTGCCTAGCATCCTGTTCTGCCGCCTTGGTCGTAGTATTCTTCGGAGCCAGTTGAGGTGGTAGTAGTACATGTCGCCACCCCGTTGAGAACTGTCGTCAGAAGTATCTTCCTGTACTATTTTGGCTTGGTGTTAAGATGAAATCCTCGACCATATGCCTGGTTGACTTGATAGATGCGGTGAGCCACTTTTGTCAATCCTGAAATTCCGTGACTTTGTGCTGCTTACTTATGCGAAGTTGTCCAAAGTGGCGATTTTAACTCAATTGATATTGAAGAGGTGTTATCGGTGGCGTCGGTTGATGCGTGAACCCCATCTTCTCTGTGTTGATTGCCAGCCGGTAGTTAACGCAGCCGGCGGCGAAGAGGTCGATGCCTACTTTCGTCATTGTACTGACTGTACTGTCATCCAGGGATAAAAGGTCGGGGAAACGAGTCTAGGTTACTTTTGGGTGTACTTGCGTGCGCTATGCGTTGAGCAGCTGTTATTTGAACTGGCTAGGCACGTTTGACTCCTGAATGCCCTTCACGGTAGCCATCATCAACATGGCAAAGATGGTGAGGATGCAGATGGAAGGCGAGAGTCCACAGCCCTACATCATCACACTTGTCATTGGAAATGCTGTTGAAAACGTCCCATTTACGTGACGTGAGTCAGACTTCATGTAGCACTACTTCTTACAGAATATTATCGATGTTTCAAGGTCGTGCTTACTCTCTTTTATTTACTTTGTTCTTTGCATGGAGAGGTATGATGAACTTTCACAAAATATATTCTCTAAATTTGGTACCACCTTTTGCGCGTTTCAAGATGCAAGATATGATAATTTTTAAATATAGGCCCATTTATCCACAGAGGCCCCAGAAGTCAAGGCGCTTTACCGTAATTTTTTTAGCCGCATCGAGGAAATCGATAACAATCGATAATATCACTAAGCTGCTACTATAGTAGCAAAAATATAGGTCAAGTGGCACCACAAGAATGTACTTCATATATCATTTGTTACTATTGACAGCAGCAACTGAAAATTTTCAAAGGCGGTTGGGCTTCTTAAAGGCAGAGCGTGTTAACGTGTTTTTTTCACGGTTACTGCCAACTATCCTTGAATATTTATGAAGCGATATTTTCCCAAAGTTTCCGTGCTTGAAGTTTGATTCAATTTTGATCTCATCGACCAGTGAAGTGCAGAGTTAAATGGTTTAAAATTGCAGATTGCAATTGGATTCTCGAACTTGCTGCCTAATGGCAACTCCTGCACTCTGTGGGCTAGTTAAAGGCCTTGACACTTATTCTGCGTTCACCAAAGCATGGTTTTTGATATGATCGCTAACTGCTTAATGCTGTTGCTTTTAAAGCATTTTCCTTTCGAGGGCTTCCTATTTATAAAATTCATCTACTCAAAAGTACTTGCAACCAACCTTCTGCCACCTACAATCGGACTTTTATATTTTTTCATTAACGATCCACTTGTTGGTTAGGGTTAGTAACCCAACGTCTTGCGCTTGTTGAACGCTGAACCTCTCGCACCAGCGGCTGTCTGCCCTTGACAATCCTGGCCGTCCGCATTGGCCAATCATTTTCACGGCTGACTCACAAGTGCGACAGCAAAAGATCTCTACAGTAAGCAACTTGGTAACTTTCTTATCCAATTAGGGCCTCCGTGGCAGACGGATAATCATAGGGGCCAACGAGGAATAGGTTTAAGTCAAGGCAAAAAAGAATTCCCAAGAGGGCAACCACGTATGTTTCACGGGCAACCTACAGTAGATTTTCTATCTCATCAAATGTTAACCGAAATTCTGAAGTGCGCTTTAGATTCTAAAAGCTTACCTTTCTAGGCTCGCAATATTACTTATCGTGCAACATAATCCCAAGATATATAAATTTCGTCAAGATGCCGGTTTCGGAACCAGCTTCTTTCCGACCGACTGTCAAACTATGATTACCAAAATTAGTAACTACGTAGGAAGCACCTTCTCCGTTGATTTTCAATATCCTTATAATTAAAAATGTCTTTTACAGCAAAAAACTCCCAAAATGTATATCTTCTTATACTCATTTATATCAAATAAAATCTTCTTCAAATGTTATACTTGAAGAAAGGTATACATCGGCATTGAGCTTATTTTTAAATTCCCGAATATTTTGAACTAGACCTGAATTCGCACTTGCATTCAGGGTTTCCAAAGTACATGCTGTATGCATTCCATATAGGGAAATCACACATTTCTCTACGCTACTAGGACGACGTCACATGGTCCTCGCAAAATTTTCAATAGATGTGGACCCATTTGTAGACTTTAGAAACAATATTAGTGAATGAACCTTTTAAGGTCTTAAAAAATCTCAAAATTCGAAACAGTTAAAACCGAAAGCTACCCCTTCGTTGACTTTGAAAGTTAGAAACCTAACTTCCTAGCAAATGGGCACAAGAAAGAATATTGCAGTGTGTGTTTTCTATAACATATATTAGAATTTATAGGGGCATTGCAAACAAATGGGAAAATTGCATACTGCCTAGGTAGTCATTTATTATAGTGGTGTTATTTGCTGCTGACCGGAAAGAAGGTCGTTGAAAGGCCAGCACTCTGACGTGACTTAAATATCTAGTGGTTATGCTGCACGTAGACTTATCTTCGACCCTTGTAAAATAATCTTCTCGAATCCAAAGCACCCTTTCAGAATATCCGTTAAAACTCCCCGAACTGGAAAATCACCTGCCCCTACACCTCCATATGAAATCATTGAGGTAGGCCGTTCAAGCGAATGGCACAAAATGGTTCAACAAAAATTTGCCATTTGGTCTGCTTGTATCTCTCAAGAAGCGCAGTCCCAGCCTTTCCCATCAATTCGGATGCCCCCGCGATCGACATGTTGTCAATAGCACTATGCAGGTATTCTCATACTGACGCTTTTGATTGTTCCTCGAACCCGCCCTTGGAGACAGCCACAGGTTAGGATGATGGACGCATAAGGCCTGCGGTAATCATAGCAAGTAGTGACCATGGTACTACATACCCGTCAGAATTAACAGTTCTCAAAGCCATAGTTACTGAGTGCAATTGATGGGATGGTTGCTCGCTGCTCCGCATTCGATTAGACAATGGCCTCTGTTTCGTCACCTCCTTGAGTAGCAACCCTATATGATTGCGGCTGACCAATCGCTGAAGCGAAGCAGCTCCGGGTGGTGTTTGGCCAATCACGGTTGTCCAAACCTGCAATCACTTTCAAAGCTGACGCCGAAATGCCCTGGCTCAAGCCTCGGAAACCTGGCGAAGAGGGAGACACGATCACTGAAAAAAGAGTCATTTTAGCCTGACGTTTTGGATTCTGTCTCGAACCCATCATCAGAGACAGCCGTTGTCGGAAACCTGCTCGCGCGGCGCCGCACGTGTGCATCTGGTCTGGTTGGTTTCTATGCCGAATAATCTTCTCTGCTAGTATTTGCCTAAGCATCTTTCTACTCGAAACCATGGCCTTCTGGGAGATGAAAAACATCGCAAATAATTTCCATATTTCGACATTACCACATGTTTTCCTTCAAGGTGATACACGTTTTTTGAAAGTCTGCACTTAAAAGTCCTTGCAATCAGCCTTAATGTCACCCTTTCATTTTTGTGAGTATTCATTTAACCGTTTGGTAGTTGGATCGTGAAAGACCTCCGAATAAAAAACTGTGGGCTTCCTAAGTTAATATTACTGATTGACGCCAAGCCTCCAGTTTTGGGGTTTGCCTAAACAGTCATGCGTGGCATAGGTAAAAAGGAAATGCTAAACAACTCTAGGCTGAGGCAAGCAGGACCTGGAGAGCGGATAACTGCGTAGAGGCGACCCACTGTCTCAGATCGCCACCCACACCCTGGAAAAAGGCCATGAATTTAACTTTGCGAGCACGCGGATAATGGCGCGAGCCAGCAATAAGACGGGGTGGAAAATGCCGAAGGCCTGGGCGTCTGACAACAACTCCTTCAACGGCACGTTGATGCGATCACGTGCTTCGCGCGCGTGGCTCAGATCCCAACCAAGGATGCACATCGTCACGAAGCCATGAAGCGGCATGGACTCAGCCGCTCCCATCAATCCCAACCTCTTTTCTTGGTTGGACTACAAAAAACGCTCATTATTGTAGCATCCCCATAGTCTATGATGATGGCCTCCTGTACGAGACTGAAATCTCAGGCTATTACACGCAGTGCTACAGGTAACGTGCTTTTATCTTCTGTATAACTGCGTCTGTCTCAGAGAAACCATCCACTCCAGCTCTTTATAGGCTATTTCGCTTAGTTTCACAATACATTCAACAAAAATCTGTCATTTTGTCTGCCTTCCTCTCTTAACATGAAAAGTCTCAGTCTCTCCCGTTATTTCGGGTGACCCAGAAAAGCCCTATGTGCCAGCAGCAGACGGGCTTTTGAATTTGAGCTACGATTTTTTCTCCTTCATTCACACGAGAATTTTTTCATTAGATACTGCTAGTTACCACTCTTTGCTTATATTAACAACAATAGGAAAGTCATTTACAAACGACGACTACAATGTTTGGAAGAAAATCTGGCGCAAAAAAATCCTTCATTCTGTGGCTTTGTGTATTTTTTTGCTGCTCCCGACTTGGTTTTGATGGTTGTGGCGCTCCAACTACGCTTCCACCGCTCAGACTTCACAATCACTCGAGTCCGGTAGACAGAAGTTGAACTCCTGTGCAGTAGCTGAAGTGGAATTTCGTCACTGTTTTACTCGTACAACGCACCATCCAGATGCCACAGTGTAAAGATGTAGCGGAGAGCATACTGGGTCTTTATTAACCACCACAATAATCAAATTAAGTCGTGATTAGTAGGAAAGACGAAAGACACCAATGGGAGGCGTTTAGTCTGTACAAGAGCCTGTTGACAGCCTTAGCCCTCGACGAGTAATCGGCTGTGGGTCCGCGTGTCGCGCCGCATTGTTTATGGATGCGTGCCTCGGTGTCAAGTGAGAGCCAGTCAGTGTCAGCTTGATGGACTGATTAAATATTTACAGATTTTGTGCACGCGTCTGATTGGCTAGTCTCAAGGCTAAAGTTGACTGAGTTCCGTTTACTTGACGGTCTCGAGTAGATGATTTCTAGCACGGTTTATGGGTAGGGTGGGCTGAAGGCTTGCATGCGTTTGCGGTGTCAGAGATGTTCCACATTTTCCCGAAGTGACGTCACTCAGGAGGGTTTTACCTCCACAAACGCATTTGTCACGCCCAAGTACCACACGACTAAAATTGTGAGCAGTGATATCACGCCATGAAGCATTTTGAACTTTTAGGGTCCGTAAATTTCATTTTATGTTGCATCAGATCTGAGAAGATAATTTCAAAAGTCACGTGCGACCGGTGCCCGTCGATAAGTTCTCACTACACAGCGGAATGACAGCGTTATGTATCTCAAGGCTAAAGATCTTGCTGGCGATATCGCACAGAGACAAATATAAAAAACCGAGGTTAAGATGGGAGGCCTTTATTTTATTCTGAACCGGGTGGTATCTCTTACAGTTAGGATGATTTTGCTCTCCATGGGGAGCGACCTCTTTATCCTCACTCACTCCAGTCGGATAAAATTAGAAATCATTGAAAGGATAAAGCCGGATTTGTTTTATCATGAAGATCCGTTGGTTCTGAATGTAAATTCGTGCCAGGGCTGGCTAGAAAACGTCTGCCCCACACTTTTGGGACGAAAGAGAGGTGTTAACTAACCTCGGTTCCCAGTTGCAGGAGGCAGCTGATAACTTGACTCATATTTCTAGTCTCGTATAAGTCCACAGTTTGAAAGAGACTTGTTCTCGGGACTCCGTATGCCTCGACAGCCTTCAAGAAGACTTCAATATTTTCCATCTGAGAAGGAAATTCGAGGGAGTAGCATAAAATCCGGCATAGGAAGGGTCAAAATTTAAACAAAAGAGAAAGCAAGATATGATAACACGCGATAGTTACAGTATGCACCGAACCTCGTGAAGGAATAAGTAGAATTCCTCAACATGTCCCCAAAATCGAAAGGGTTTCATACATGAGGTTACAGTGGTGGTTAGCATGGCACACAATTTAACTTTCGGCCGTACACAATAGAAAGCTGGTTATTGGAGGAAACAATTGCTGCCATGTGCCATAAGTTCTCCAAAGGAAAAAACATAACCTAGATTGTACTGGCTTTGACACTTTTTTCGTTCACTATGACGCCCAGCGTAGGCCCTGGAGACAATGACCAAAAACTATGAGTTCGGCTACCATATTTTTTAAAGCTGGACTTGAGGGAGCCTGCCTGACGACGGCTAACAAACGCGAAATATTTAGCCAATTCTCCCCTATTTTTTGCCCGTATCCCATTCCGCATAAATACTGGTTGTCAGATGACCACCTTCAAGGCTTCTAAGTTAATTCACAAGGCGCGACGGCAATAGTATGCCCTGTAATGTGATGGGTGGACACCCTTCACATGAAAGTGAATTTTCTTTCTAAAACGAACGCTACGAGAACTAATGTCTTTTTCAAACTCAAAACTTAGTGGTGGAAGTGTTTCGAATTTAGAATTCACATCCAGGAGCATGTCTTTGTGATTCATAATGAAATCTAGTGTTTTTCAGTTTATTAATGCTTCTTGCAAAACATAAAAGTCAATCCATGTCTATTGGAATATTTCAAATGGTACCCGATGGCCTGTTTAGGAGGACATGAAGGACCAACATACGTTTTTGAAGGCCGATTTAATGTTATTTAAAAATCCGACTGGCAAGGAGAAATAGAAGTTGCGTTTCCAAATGAATCGAAAAAAATTAAGACTAGAAAAAAGTGAAACACGTTCTTTCAAGCACAAAAAACGCAAAAACAGACCAAAATACGCAAAATCATTTGTAGATAAACCGAAATTAAGTTCTTCCATGCTACTAAGGGAGATGTTGAGCAAATCCAAGGTGTGATCAATGGTGTTGACACTTCGACACATTATTTTTTTGGCAGTGGATCAGTGGTTTAAATTCAAGAGGCTAGACGCTCACTGAACGCCTCACGTGAACTGAGCTATCGTTACTTTTTGCGGGGTCTATCCAGTACTGTTGATTCATTTATATTTATCAATATGACTTGACACAGCTCGAATTCACCGTTTCCTCGCCTGGTTTACGGCACATCACATTGAAGCGCTCGGACTTGGCGACTCTGAGAATTGTGTTTCAAGGCTGCTGCTTAAGCATGCTAACAAGTTCGCGCATCGCGGATAATGAAGCTCACCAGTACTCCGGAGCGAGCGCAGTGGTGACACGCATGTAAGTTTGTGCATGGTAAGGCTGTGTCCAGGTGCCGGACTATCTTGCCTTTAGTTAACCGTTCACCCTAGCTTTTCGCACGTAACATATGCTGGATGCTCAGGCCGTTTGACATTAAATTATTATTTCTAGCATAAATCCTTCTTTGTCCTGATATCAGTGGTCTGGGATCGGTGATAGCGATTTGGAGCTTACAACAAGGCAGGCTTACGCGCATCTGCATCCCTTCAAACCCTGCATTCTCACCATGTTCCAATATCCAGGTAAGACAGCTGCTGACGTGACAGAGCTGAAGTCTACGCCTTCTTCACGAGACAAGAATTCTGCTTTCACAGGTAAGTGTCTGCCATGACGAGCATTCGCGTTAGCTTACACCTTAGAGACCCTAGCTACTGCGACCTTCAGATTTACATTTGTACACACGTGCAGGTACGCGTGGGAGGAGACAATGTTAAAGACATTTTAGTGTTCCAGATATCATAATGACCAGATAAAAAAAGAAGTCATTGCAACCTGATCACTTGAAAACTACCACCATACCGCCGCTGTTCAATAGTCGGGACACGTGACTGCGTTTCATACTAAAAAGCGCAGGTACTGGCCTTGAGCTTATGCCACACCAGTCACCTGCACCCAATCCCCCATCGGCTGAATGACCGGCTAAGATAGTGAAACGTTGACTGCGAGAGAGAAGAGGGAGTGAGATGGATTCTCGGGACTGCGTCCCTATGACGCACTTTTTAACCATGATGATGCTCTAAAAATCGTCGCTTGAAAGGCCACCAACTAACGCGATAACTAGATCCCTTCAGAGAGTAAAGCCAGGCTGCAAGGCCTTCCTACTAAGGTGACCTCCATCGCGCTCGAAGTCAGCTGGGATCCGAGCAAACCACCTTGTTGTTTGATAAAATTTTGGTTCATTGTGCGCAGATCAGGCGTTTGAGGGCACACCTGACCCCCCCTCCGATCTTGACACTGAGCCCAGGCGTGGGAGGAAGAGAGAATGCGGTGGATACCACGCAAGTCTACTAGTGCTCTAATATTCACGAGCAAGTCACCCGTAGCGTGCCCATTGCGTGCGGCAATGTGCGGACGTCGTCGCTTGCAACGACCTGTGTGATGGAAATGTAGGGTTACAGAGTTAACGGGTTATCGTGACTGGTAAACATGCATGTGTGTGTGTGCGCGCATGTTTAATTCTTATGCAGGTTATTTGAGTACCTAGGGGTGTGACATGAGCGTTAACTGACATTTCTCTGATACTTGTTATGTATGCGCGTACGAGGGCATGGGTCAATACAATTCGTGAATATGATGGGGTGGGTTTGTTAGGTGAACTTAATGGATGGTGTCTGAGTTGTTTAAGTATGTTGTTATTCAGCTCACTGTAATTGTGGCGAGCGTCAGGTAGATTAGGTGGCTATCAATGGTCACTTCTTCGTTGTAGTACGGATAAGCGTGCTCTATCTCGGGTCTTATAGTTGTTACGTTCAATCATCGCTAGCCACCAGTTTTTCCGTGATCGCCCTTATCTTGGGCGCAGTGCCGGTGCCTTTTGCGTACATTAGTTTATATTTATGCAGACTTGCGCTGCATCCCCCACACTGCCTATCCACTCCCTCACTTTGGTCTATCAATATGACAATGTGAAGCGGACTGGCGATTGGCTCGGCCGCCCGTCTATGTGGTCCACACATACAAGATAGCTTACAATGCATGTACCGATCTATATTTAGGGGGATTCAGACCTCCAGCAGTGAGAATATCACAAAGGCCATATAGACAATGAGTCATTACAGCCAGAATGTGAGTCCTCCTGTCCCTCAAGAAGGCTCCTATGAGATCTGCGGTATCGTTTCAAAGCACGACCCCTTGGCGCGTCGTGATACATCTAAGTGCGTAAGATTTATCATAGTAAAGAATGCACGGATGTGGCATGGGGTTAATTTGCCCGTGTTAACCACAAGCAGTACCATTTGATTGTCCAAGACTGTCTGCTACCTGCCGATGGGAGTGGTCATAGTGTCTGACAGCACTAAATATCCAGTCTGCGTGTGGCGTACACGTACATTGCCCTACATCTCGGAGACACAGGTATCTTATGGGTTAGTGACCCGGTGAGGCCTTCTTAAAGATTTCCATTGCAGGAATGATCGGTTGTGGTGGGAGTATGCTTTCGTCTCTTACAGGAGCAAAGTCAGTAGGAAGCCTTGTCGGCTTAGGAGATCCGGGTTACAACTTGCTTGGCAGTTTCGTTGTCTTTGAAACAGCGCTTTTCCATGGAAGACCACTGTACAACCACCGCTTGTTGCTAACCTCTGACAACTGTCGTGGACTCCATTGATTCGATTTTTGGCGTCGGTTAAGACATGACATACATATGTCGAGTGTAGAGGTTTTCTCGGAAAGTGGCTCGTTCAGGGTTGAAGACGTTAAGAATTCCTCGCAAGTTGGCTTTTCTCGCAATGCACAGCTACCGGTAATGAGGCGTTCAGGAATAATGCTTTTGACGGATTTTTTTGATCTTCAAATGGTCCTCTGATTTTGTTTTACTTACCATGACACCTTATCGTGCTGTTGGATTTACATCAACCTTTTGAGACACCCAAGACATTTTTCCGTAGTCCGCCTCTGTTTGCTGAGTTGAAGACCTTGATGAATTGAATGACGGTCACCTGGAGGCTGATCTTCGTTTATTGCCACTGTTATGCAACTACCGTACAGTAAAAAATACCTTTAAAATCCGCACCGTGTGTCTACACAATATTTATGTTGCTTGTGGGCAATCCGTGGATGAGAAGAACGTGATCCTTGCCGATGATACGGAGGCAGTATATGCATAGGTGATTATCGAATGTTTGCAACTTTGTTATTAGTTCTTAGAAGTGCCACCTAATCATTCAGAACGTTAAAAAGTGTGTTTAAAGATTTAGATAAATCGTACGCTGCATGGAAACCTCCCTTAGGAGGGAAGTGTAATTACTGTTAATTGTAACTTTGGGGTGAGGTAATTTATTGATTATCTCCTTGAAAAGTGGAGACTGCTGGGTGAGGGCGCACTTTGGATGCTCAAACGAAGGCTTCGGGATGCGCAATTTTTGCATCATAGGAGTCGTTCCTCCTGATGAAATGAAGAACGCGATTTCAGTACCTTGAGAACTGCCTAGTGTCTTAAAGTTTGAAACGACACCTTGACTTTAACTGTGCCCTGCGTGTACTTAATAATTTAGGTTCTATTTATATGCTCAGTTTCCGGTACCAGTTCAGTGTTTTCTGAAGCTTCCATAACTTTACACTGAATTTCAGGAGAATTTGGCTTGTTCGCGGCGATCTTCTTGGTTTTATAGTTCTTGTGATGCTGGTTCTTCTCAAATAGTACGAGTTGCATTTCTTTATCCTTGTCACTGAATCCATCTTGGCATTATTGACGTGTGAATTCAAAAGACTGCGTGATAGTATTACATCTGTCCTTCTGTGGTCTGCTCTATTTGTCTTTAACACTTTCGGTCTCACGAACTGAAATTTTAACCAAGGTATCGTTATTTTGGCTGTTGAGCTGCCATCTGTATTCAGCCCCATTCTCTATGGTTGAGTTCGCACTCTCATTTTCTAGAGTAGTATTCGGCCCATCAGTCATAGTCAATAGCACAAGGCCAGCTCACCGACCAGGTTCTTAGTTCATCCGTTAGGAATGGCGTCACCGATTGCCAATCCAATCTCTCTTATTATGACTCGGGAGATGGACTAAGATTTGAGTGATGTGGAGGTTACGGTTAAAGTAGGTTTCGAATGTTTTTAAGGTGGAAAGCCAATCGATTATGATAAAAGAGATGACGTTTGGCATCTGCTGTTGTTCCTTGTAAGTGTAAGTGTAATGTAATGTCTACTCATTTATACTCAGTAGATAAATAATGTCCAGTAATTATTGCATTTTCAAGTGCTCAGCTTGAAATAAAAATATCGATAGACTTTGCATTTTTCAACATCCGAAAATAAGTCTGATAAGTCCTAAATACCCCGAGAAATTAGACTGGGGTATGTATACGGAAAGATTCGCTGGGAGAAGAGAAGCTGAAGAGAAGCAATAATTTTTTCAAGTCTTGTGGGTCTTCTGACACGTGTTATGAAACAGCATGTAGTCAGTGACAGAATATTGGTTTGCTCCCAAATGTTTTTCATTTCTATAAAACCTAGGCGACACTGTGCAGTTAAGGAATGGGAAAGCCTACTTTTATTAAATATCTAGGGCAGACAAATGTGGTCAGGCTAAACCCGGATCAACCTCTTCATACATTCGTATCGACACAGGCGAATCAACTTAAGTAGATGAATGACCGCATTGCCCGAGGTCCTTCTTTAAAATCTGCCTGAGTTTGCATTTTTTTTCTCTTTAATTAATCCAATAAAAACATTCTTTGTAAATTAACGCGGACTGGGGGAGGGGATTCATCCCAGTTCTTAAATATTGATCTTACTAAAATAGATAGAACCTGGTTCTGTTTTCGCACATTTTAAAAGTGAAGGATATAAATTTTCTGCTGATGCTTATATAATTATAAGCGACAATCGATGACTTTGAATGCGAGTAGGCAGATTCAAAGCCCATTTCAGCAGTCCAGTAGATTCCTTATCTCATGAAATGTCGAATGAAATTTTCAAATAGGTTTTCAATTAAAATAAATCACTTAAGTAGGATTGTAATATTGAATATCCTGCAGCTTCATCCCAAGATATTTCAGACACAAAAGGATGCCGGCTTTCGGAAGAGTTTCTTGCTGACCGCACTCAAAAAGGAGGCTCTGTAACAAATGGCTACTTAGGTAGCATGCAATTTTCTCAGTTTTTTTTGTTGCTTTTATTAATTCAAATATATTTTACCAAAAATACAAACGAAAATTTTATTTCTTGTACTCGGTTGATAGCAAACTACGTCTTCTTCAAATTTGATACCTAAAGAAAGGGTATCCTTCGGTTTTTAAAAAAGTTTCCGATCATTTGATTTTTAAAGACCTGCAATTGTTCATCAATAATATATCGTATCCATCGAAGTTGTTAATGCTGCGAATAATGTATACAACATGATTCAAATCCATTTAAACATTTTCTGAGAACTATGTGACCTCTTATTCCTAGCATAGGTAAATTTATGATTTTCTCCGTGCACAGAATGCACAAAACATGTAGTTTGGAAGCCGTGAATCGAAGTGTAGTAGCCGGTAGTGTCCAAAATAATCCAGCAGTTTAGAAACGTATAAAAAACCTTAAGCTACAATTTTTATAGTATAAAATTTGAAGAAACTGTAATTTGCTAGCAAAAGAGTAGGAAAAATAATATGTTTGTGCATGTTTTCTGTAAAATATATTTGAATTAGTAAGAGCATTGAAACATAATGAGAAACATGAACACTACTTAAGTAACCATTTATTCACTGATCATGGTTTTTGCAGGCAATCAGTAAGAACCTATTTCAAAAGCCGGAATCTACTGTAACTCTTGGCGGGTCAAAGTTCAGCGAACCTAGTCTGCACAGAATTTTAACTCCTCTCCTTTGCTAATTTGCCGTGCGTTCTTAGCAGGCAATACATAATTTTGGTAAAAGAATGAAGTAATAAGAGGTTTGGCAGATTTCAATTATTTATTTGACCCAAATGCAAAAAACTCGGCAACGTTGGTGGGTATCGAAGCCACGACAGCAAAAGGGAGACTTTAGAGGATATTGGCAGATTACAATAAATCGTTTGAACCACTTGCGAAAAATTCGCCGGCCTCAGTGGGATTTTAATCAAAGCCAGCTAGTGGAAGGCTTTAGTACAGCCTATACTCTAGCCAACTGAGCTCCGAGGCCTCAACGGGAGTTGTGAGTTTAATGATAATTAGGTCAATTTGCCCATCCAGCCTACTACAACCTATGGCATCCATTCATTCCAGCCATGAAAAACTCAATGGCCTGAGTTATGTCACTAATTGATCCTGAATGTCGATAAAAGTAAAAAATTAAAAGAATGCTCTGTTCACGTATCATGCCTTAATTTTCGGGTGTGATGCGTTTCGGACAGCTCGGAGCTGGGAGATATTCCCTACACGACAATCACGCCTAGATTGTTTTAAATTCTCAATGAGCGGTTTCTTTTTAACAGACAAATCAATGGACTGATTGACGAAATGACTGCTAACAGTACGTTTGCTCCAGTTTCTGTTCCAATCGCTCTGTATCTATTAGACAAGTCATCATTCAAACCGGATCAGACAACACTGTAGAGAAGCCACATCGTTTATACAATTCCTGTTGTTAGTATCGGAAATGCACATATGATGCGTCAGTTGTCTGCCCGTGACTCTCGGTCAAAGCAGAATGTGATTGGACGCAGTTAGGACGTGGCGCAAAACCATTGTCTGATGTTTGCTGCAACACAGCCATACAACATTGTTTGATTTTGGGTCTCGACACCGGATTAGTCAGCGGGTGATATATGAGTGAGAATTATTTTTAATATGCTGTGCACCGAGTACGAAGATGTCTGAACGAGGCGAACTGGGAATGGAATGTGCACCTGAGGATGATGGCAATGGTCTTCTGTATTATGGGAGCAGACTGGTCGTGTTAATATTGCAGTACATCCGAAGATATAACACCTCAGTCAACCTGTATGGTGGAGGTTGGTTGAAACTGGGGACAAATTGTTAGGAACCATAGGATAAGGACTCTGTTTCACGATATAAGTCTCACGAGCATCTCACTGTTCCCTGAATTTTCACTATTCAAATGGCTACAGCATTGCTGATCCAGTTTTTTATTAAAGCGTCTGAAGTCTGTAGATTCGGTACAAATATATTTTTTGTCACTTTTAAATTTTCGAATACTTGAAGGCTGTCTCCACTTGCCGTCACATTGAATGGTCACTTGAGCGGACGCCCAACAGCCTCCCTCACGCCGTGGTGACTCCATCGCAAATGAATCCGCATGCCCAGCTCACCAATGGAATCCACGATTTTAGTGCTCAGATTCTGATCCTTACACTGTACCTCAGAGATAGCTGAAAGTATTGCGGTTTTGTTTCTATGCTTGATTTCAAAAAAGTGCAGAGATCTTTGTGCTGCAGTGCTGAGATGAAAGGTCTCTGGCTCCTAAGATTCGCATTGCTAAAATTATTACAGCGATTTCAGACTGGGTTTAAGAACTTGCATAGGGGCTGATGTTTTGCGGCAATAGCAGTTGAATGTACTTCGTCCAGTTTGATGATATGTAAAACAATGATGTCTGACCATTTACCGTCATTGATGATTCGGTGGATGCAATAGTTGGTTTTGGACTGGTAAGCAGGAGGTCAAGATTTCGACCCCCGAGCGCTGCAAAATTGGGATTGGGTATGGCTGGCTGGTGATGGCGAGTAAGCCAGAAATGACCACTCCAGTCTCCTTTGTCTTTGTCAATAATGTCCTTCTACCTCTATTACTGGCCGATGTGCGGCTGATGGCCAGGCTCTTGAGTGAACCCAAAGACACAAGGGAATGAGTGAAACCCGTAACCGATCGATGAGCACCCCTCTACAAATATTAGTTTCCCAGATCAAAACCGACAAGTCAAGGAGTTGGTAGCACAGGAGATTATATCTTTGGAATTGTAAGCAAGGGGTCGCGGGTTCGACCCCCAGGAATTGCAAAACATGGTGTTGTTTATGGGTGACTGATGGTGACTAATAAGCCAGAAATACCCATTCCAGTCTCCCTTGCCTATGTTTTTAATGTTATTCGGCCTATAATATACTCACCGCTGAGCGACTGCTGGCGAGGCTGGAGATGTAACTCCAAGGCACAATGGGACGAGGTGCTCGGTAATGTGAGCAGTGAGTGCCCCTCTACGATCGGCAATCCTCTGGCATCTAGTCTGACGTTTGTATGTTACGCAGCAAGGTGCTTAGACCTCACCATATGTCAACTTGAAACGTGGCATTTTGTGCACAATTGTCATCAATAAGAATGAGTTTGTAGCGTCTGAGCAGTTATTGTACTCGGAGCACTTCAAGCAAGTCAAATCCCGGGTTGTTGGTAAAAGACAGCAGGCACCAGAATGAGGGATTTTTTGTGCAAAAAACCATGTTTTGCTGTCTCAGACAGCCAGGTCTAGCGTTGACTGCGTACAGTTATGCCCGAGATAGAATGAGACAGTGGTAGCAGCTACTAAAATAGGTATGTGGAGCAAGTTACAGTGGGGGTGTGTAGAATTTTCCCGAGAGCTCTCCTGTCTGGTGGCCCGTACTGTGCCGACCGGGGGATGGGGTATGGACGCACGTGTGCGCGCACGAGTGAAGTCGGTCAGGTGTCTGCAGGTCAGCACGTCTGAAGCCATTCCCTACCTTGAATAAGGACGCCGGACCTAGCAATGTTGGCGGTCGGCCACAATCTCGTTTGTGCACGACTGACTTCAAACCGTTGGTAAATCCTTTCGGTACTGGTTTGTCAGTATCATGGATACCAAACAGTTGTGCAGTCTTCAATATCTCCGTTATCGATATAGCCGTAATAGTCCATCTCATTGAAGGATGATGGAGGCATCAAAAAATTAGCGGTGCTAGTTCAAGGTACACAGGCTACCTCATCTCTTTACCTAGGCTACTTTCGTTCACGTTATCGCAAATTGTAGTGAGATCTACGAAGAAGATATAGAAACCGCTGCAGATTTCCGTAGCTGACGAGCTGCGAATGCTGCATAAGGACTCCAGGGTTTTCCGGAAACTAGTTTAAACGAAAATTCTAGCAGCATCTGCTTACTCATATCTCATCATTGTAACATGTTTTGGACATAAAGTTTGTGCATATGCTGACTTATCAAGTAATCATGTTTTTTTCAATTAAGCTATATTGCTTGAGAACTCTTTCCATCACTTTCAATGTAGACTCTTAAAAGTGTTACTTATCAATGGCTTTCACATTGGTTTAAATACTACCTACGCAAACGTTTGCTACAGGAGCAGGAGTATAGCGACTGCATTCTATCAATTCTGCAATTGTGTAAGAACTATCCGTATCTGATACTGTCTCTGAAGATGGGTTTGAGTCGGAATCCGAAACGTCAGGCAAATAAAGTTCTCATCCTAGCTATCGCGTCTACTTCTTCTCAATTGCGTGTGTCGGCAATAAGACATACCTACGCTTTATAACCCAATGACAAGCGATGACATTAGAGAACAGGGACGAAATCGCCAGCGCAGCAGGGAATTGGCACAGCTTTTCAACAGTCGGCATTTCCAACGGTGCGATGGGCACCAATATCGGCCCTGAGAAAATTGAGAGTACCAGACAACAGACAGGGATGCAGGTGGCTTGTGCGGCTGCCCGGCAATGATTGACAAATCTCTATGCCAAGCGGTATATGAGACCCAGGAGTAGACTGTGCAGAGAATACTTAGTATTCGAAGATGTATCACTGATATTGCTGGTCTACAACGCTGACTGTATCTCATTTCTCTAAAAGACTTCTTACTCGTCCTCGTCCTCCTCCTCCTCCTCTTCCACTTGTCCAACCTTCTAGCGTCCAAGCTACCCAATCTTTAGAAGCCACCTACTGTTGACTTAGCTCATTTCGGAATTCACTAAGTGTAGGGACAATTTTATTTTTTGATCTTCCAGAAACCGAGTTAATTTTAAAAGGTCAAGAACAGAGCGGAGGTTAAACTAGCAAGAACTTTGCTTTAGCAAAATCATGAGAAAAAAACGCTTACCTCCTTAAAAGCAATTCTGCTGGTATTTTTCTTGAAGGGGAAGCGCAGGCTGGCAGCGGCAGTCGGGAGTGCCGTAGTGCCTTCATAAACCGCGTTGATCAAGCTTCGACATTTAAACAAAAATCATTTCAGTCGTATTCCAGAATTTTTCGGACCATAAAAATGCCCCAATATTCCTGAACTTGTTTTTCATAGAATGGAAAGTTTTGTACAGCTTGCAACGTGAGATTTTTCGGGATAGACGTCCACTAAGCAAATTCTCTGCGAAATCCGGTTAATGCATAAACCTAGAATTTTTTCGGGCATAAAATGAGGGTAAAGCTTTCCACAGACTGCAACTGTTTTAACTGTATTGAAGTATTTTGCAGGAGGGAAATCCTTCAACGCTTCATGGTAAGGCGTATAATCAGGTACTGTTCAATTCAAAGCTTGCCCTCGTTTAATCTACTGAGAAATTTGCCAGGGCACTATGGGGAAGAACACAATTAATTATAAATTTTGACTCTCTTAATTTGGAAGATTGAGCTACGGACACTGGAGCCACCAAATACCGTTTAAATACGAGTGACGCACATGTACAAATAGAGTCGTCTATTGAAGAGTATTTGCAAAAGTAAATTGCCGGAGGATGTCGGTTTTTAAAATTAAAATAAATACACGAGCAATATGTCTTCAGTTGGCAAGATTTACTATAGTGACAGCACAGCCCAGAATGCACATTGTAACACAGAAATATCCACCGATAAGTTGAACCACTCACAGCGGCCTCATTCAGCGATAAGTGTCTGGGAGTTCAGCTAGCCCCTGTACCCTCAGTTTCGCAAATCATACAATATTTGTATACTTCTGTCTGTTGATAGCTTATGAATATAAAGCACCTAGAACGCTGAAGCTGATGGACTTTGACTCCTATATTCATACGAACTATCGGACTGAGTGTTTACTTCGTGTGGACGCTTTAATTTTGAGGTAATTTAAAAGCTGCAAAGGGGCACCTTAGTTTGTTTTACTCCTCAGACTCAAAAGTAAATGCTCATTTAATGCGTACTAGGCTTGTGTGATTTTCTGTCTAAAAGTTTCATAAAATCTGTTTGGTTTCCATAATTCCTCTTTTAATGTATTTTTATAACTTCTTGGCTTTCTGGTTATTCTTGTCTTAGTAAAATCGTTGCCCTAAAAGACCCTCTTGGTACTCTTAAACAGGTGTGTAATTTTTACCATCAAAAATGTGGTTGACCCATATTCTATCTCCCTGCGCATCGGTTTACAATTTGAAACATTTTTTGAAGGGTGCACTGGTATTTTTGGATAAAATCTAAGTACTATTACAATGGTAACCTTTTTTTACTGAGAACATCTGCAATTATCGGTCAAGTAGAAGATTTTTCCCTAACAAGCTTCCTTTTAGGCTATCCACACATTGTTGACAACAGAACGTTTTGTGTCATTATTTTTAAAGATTATACCAAGATGCCATTGATTAGCGTGAACAACACATTTAACATAGTTTAAATATAAATATTAATCGTTGACAAATGATAGCGGTCTAATTGAACAGCCAACAGAATTTCAACACAAAAAGACCGTTCACCTTATGAGCATTTGGCCATTTCGTAGACAGAGTGCCACGTTTTCACGACCACAGTGTATATTTGATCCAGTGAGCTTATTGATCCACTCGACCACTTCCTTCTCCACCTCGCTGTCATATTTGCCACTCAGCTACAACCGATAAAAGGAATAAAAGATAAATTTCTGGGGCCACGTAAAATGCTGAACGTCAAAAGGATGCAAATGCGGCGCCAAAACCATTAGTGAAGTTTCTAAGATTGGAGCGTTTATGTAACTGGGACTATGATATGACTGGTATTTAAAATATTTCCCAGATAATTTCGTATAGCGCGGCACACGTCCCTTCATAAGTTGTAAGGTTTGAAGTAGTTTTTTTCATCGATCAGACTATGCGCTCCATACTACGACCTCGTTATTTTAACATAAATCTTCTTAATAAATTCAACCTGCTGTATATTCTTTGCTGTTTGGCCGTGTTATAAAGTGAAAGGAAGCGGTCACAAAATTGTATGGTGTCAGCCAACTTCCAGTCACGATTTTGGTGCGCTCTACATATGAATCAATCTCAAATCAGGAAAATGAATTGGACTGCAGAGGGTTCATTCTATATTTTTGTTCAAATCCAATAAAAATGCTCAATCTCCGAAAAATGAGACATAAATGATGTGTTTCCTTACAGACTGCGTCTATCCGATGTACGAAAGATGCATATCGATCGTGACATAAAACAAACTTCCCCGCCCCTAGTACACAGATCTTGCCGACTGAGCAGATTGATAGCCTAATCATTTTCTCCACCTTCGATTACTCGGCTGATCCGATTAGTAAAAGTTCACTGGCCGAATGGCGCAGCGGGTTAAGTGACAGCATTCTAACAGTAGTTGCATACCATCGCTAAATCAGACGGATTTCTGATCTAAGGGCCGCTTTTACAACACTTGACTTGCGATCTGCTTTTCATGACATTATGCAATACATGTTTTTAATGTCACCTGTGCGATTACATTTCCACTGTGCTCCCCTCTGACTAAGACAGATTGGCATCACAAGCCATGAAAAACAGAAGATTGGAAAGTTCACATTAACAACAAATAGGTCTTCGACAAAACAAAACTAAAGCTCAAATGGTCAGAATTTTGACATTTTGGCATACATTTTTCAAGAACAGGGGCTCTCAAGTTCCAAAATTTTATCCCCAAACCTCTACTTAGATTCTATATTATATCCTTTACTATACCATAAGAATGCATGGGAAAGCAACATGAATTCAATGACACATGTTATATAATACACTAAGCTCCCATATATTTGTGACATAATCAGAATACTTTAAAAGTTTTGCATAAGGCTCAGAGCTTTAGTGTATGTCACCCAGCGTCTAACAAATTACCACCAAAAAAGCAAAATGCACCTCAGAATCCGTCAAAAATGACAAAAAATACTTAAAATATGCTGAACTTGTTGTTGGTAAGTCATAGGACTGTTTCACAGATATCTATCAGTTTTTATTTGGCTTTCATGCGAAAACGGTTTACTTCAGTTACCGGACAGTTTTAAATCAGGAAAAAGGTTTGCGGAAAACTTGGAAAACTAGTTGGATAACTTGTTTGAAAACTGTTCCATTAATAGGATTAAGAATATGGCCAGGCGACCTGGTTTCTGGTAATTTATCATTCAAAATAAGACAATTTCTGTTCTATTCAAACATTACCAAAGCCGTTAGTACTAGGTCGGGGCAAACGTCTTGCGACATTTGCTAGGAGCGTTATTTTTTTACCTTTCTGAAGTTTCTGTGCATATTCACAAGTTTTTTGTGTGCTTGTACACATTTTAACTCTTATGAAACGTTTTTATTTTTTAAAAAGTAAAATGTTCCAACGTCAACTTTATTCCTTCATTTCAGATTGCTATGAATAAAATTGAACTTCGAATCCTGCTTTAATATTCCTGAAAACGAGGACTTTCGACTGGAGAAGCTGCGAAGGAGATCTGTGATACCGACACAACTTTTTCTCGTTGTAACAAGCGTTTTAACCCTGATAGTATCATTTTTAAAGACCAGTCTCATTCCGGTTGACCGTCAGAATGAGACAATGAGGACTCGCTTTCCACTCTTGAACATGAACCGTGATTGATAAGTCATGATTTTGGAGCAGTACTTGGAGTCGATCACAAAACAGTCTTCCGAAATTTTGCGCCGAAATTTTGCGCCAACTTGAAATTTTGCGCCAACTTGAAATTTTCCATAGGAGGCCTCATCATGACCCTCATGAGCTGACCGAAGCAAACGTTAATCGACGCGTTAAAATTTGCCGCCAGTTGGGGCAAATCTCTCTGAATAGTCGATCTTGGAAGCGCATTGTGACGTCTGCTGGTAAGTGGGTTTATCTGATCAATCAAAACTGACAAAATGGTCTCCAAGTTGAAGAAACATACAAATAATTCTTCGAATCAAAGTCCAAGGAATGGTGCAATAACCAGATTCGGAGATCGGTGGCAGAAAATTATTGAGAATGAAGGACTTTCTTTTAAAGAACAGTTGTTATTTTTTGTTAAAATGTACGGATTTATCAAATTAAATTTTGTATAGCGATATAGTTTTTATTGCAAGTGCTGCAGAATGTTTGCTTCAACCTAAGAATAACTTTGATATAGAGAACGCTTAGCAGCGGATCATTTGGGTAAAATTACCCCTGCGCTGATATTTTCTGGTGGCTTAACTGGAATTCCTTTGTAAGCGTAGGCGGATCGCCGTCGCCTCCGCGGTGGCTAGGACATGCCACCCTAGCGACGCTTGGCAACTTGATGGCACTGTGCTCATTGAAAAAGTTGGTGCGGCGGCTTCTTAGATCCAACCTCCCTCACCCTCACCGCTTTCACTCTGTCCAATGCCCCTTTTTATCATGATGAAGCAAATGCCAACTTGTTGCATAAATGCACAGTTCGCAGGCGAATTTATGGGGAAACATGAATTTACCAAAATGCTTTTTTTTTATTTTTCTAGGCACCCGCGCATAGTGCAACGTTTGGATAGAAGGTACTGGAAGAACCTTGGCTGATAGACAATGTTGCAGGTAAAACATTTATAAAAAGGCGAAACATGTTAGGTTTCACATTTGTTCACACTTTCTACCCCGTTTTGAGATGAATGGTTGTGAGAGACGAGCGCAAATAGGCCATCTTGGAAATTAGAATTCTTTGAATTAAAATATGTAACCCACATTCCGCTATTTTATCTCTTTGCTTGAAAAGGTTGGAACTGCCAAGTTCTGGAGCATGCGATTTTATCCAACTAGGTTGAAAAATTGGCCGGTGGCAATTCATTATAAGGAATATTTATGATGCAGATAGGAATGCCGAAAGAGCAAGGCTTAAAAGAACAACAAAGATCGGAATGGTGATTTCTGGCTTAGTAACCACCCTCAGTCTGTTATATCGAATCCCATGTCTATCTGACCTGAGATTTCCAGCCCGGGTCTCTTCGTCGATGAGTATTATTCATTCCAAAGCTCTACCACTGAGCTACACAGCCTCTGTCCAGTTGGTTACGATCGGGAATATCAATTATGCTGGAAGGCCATTTGGCAATCAGACTACGGAAAATTGAGAATCTAGACGTAAAGTGATGAACATGTCCAGTAACCTAATCTTACAGAACCTCCCACCAAATGTGAGAGCTTTCAATTAAAGTCTTTAGAAAAATCATTCTTCTTTAAGATATCCCACAAAAAGAATGACCATTTGGCCAGTTTTGTAGGTTTCGAATCTTAAAATTCCAAGCGTGTTTTCTTGGGAAACTATTAATAGGGTATTAAGTGTAGTTCATGGGAACAAAGTATGTTAGTCCTTGTGGGGAATTTAACACGCTTAACTAACTCACTTGCCTACTGCTTTTAAGATATATATATATATATATATATATATATATATGCATGACTGGTTTATCGAAGCAAAAAATCTCCGGACACTTCACGGTTGGCCTATGCGACAAATTCAAAAAAAGTGAAATGCAGTTTGACCAGTTTACTTACCCGACGAGTTATTTGGACGTCCATGCCCATGTCGTTTACCCTGTTCGACATTTTGGGAAAATGATCCTCAGGCTGCAGCCATAAAAGTTCTTTTGCCTGTGGATCGAAGAGCGTCTTGGTGACTTGTCAAGGTGAAGGTTACTTTGTCCGTCCTGCAGAGAAACTTGGAGCGAAGCAACTGAGGTCAAACAACCAACCATTTTGGTTCGTTTGCTTTGACGTCAGCTGATGGTAGGAGTAGAAAAAGGAAACCTTACAGAATAGATTACCCTAACATTAAGTTTTAAGTTCACGTTCGTGGATTTACTGCACATGGGGGTGAGGGAGGGGAAAAATAGAGGGGCGCGGGGCAGATTGTCAGTACCCTACACCGTCACTAGGCGGTCGACGTTATCATTTAATATCCATTGCCCTTGGAATTACAAACCATGGAGGTTTTTATGCTTGTGCTTTCATTTACTGGCTGCAATCTTCCAATGTCCAAACGTACTGCATGGAAGACTTAGAATAAACGAGGTGTGTCTGACGAGCCTCTTTAAAATTCAACGGAAATGCTCATTCTCATGAGAAAAATTGCATTGACCCAGAGGATGAACTCTGGGTACAGGTTGGTCAATATTACTTTTATGGCACCCTAAATAGGATACGGGAAGTAATACGGCCTGCCGAGGTAATAAATATGGCCTTACACATACTTCCAAAAAAGTGAATTATTCCTCGTAGCCTAACCTGAACTCTAACATCAAAATAAATGCAATCCATCGTCCTAATCTTAGCCCTTACCTTGCCCTAAGCCCTTAACTTTTCTGAAAACTTAACCTACTTTTCTCTGGAATTTCGCAAAGAAACGAGCATTGTGGATGGTTGCTGTTCTCATGCCACGTTTGACGATCATAGAAGTCACCCTAACCCACATGTTTTCAACGGTTAACATGTCTTTAACTTATTCGAATTTGGGATATTCAGTATTCGGCAGTATTCCGCCGTATTGTTGAGGCAGTTGAAATCATATTAAAGGTTTATTTGCTGCACACAGCAGGCGATTAAAGGCACATTACAAGGGCTGAAATTTAAAAGTGTGCCATCGGTTGGAAAGAATTGTTTTAAGTTGGTTACAATGCTGATTACTACACACTATGGTTCCAAAGTAATTCATGCACGCGAGGATATGGGCTTCCATGTGCGCAACTTTGCAGCTACGTGCACAAATATCATTGGCTGAAATGATTGCTTAATTAGTAGGATGGGTTTTTCAAGTGCATTCGATTTATGTTCGAATACAAACCTATGCTGTGGTTAGAATGCATATACACCTCCTCCATCAGACGCCCTTTAATGCAAATTGGACATTTTTGAATTTGAGTACTTCGCAACTGAACAAATGTTCGCTTTAAGATGTTTCTCATTGACAGAAAAAATGAAATGACCATCCAAGTACCATCATATTTGCAGGTATAGTAATGACGTTATTGCGTTGTTGGACGCAATACCTATTCCTTTCAAGCATCTACGAGCAGGAAATTCGAGACGCAAAGGTGTAGAAGGCTGCAGGTAATTATAGTTAACAAAAATGCATCTCACCACATGTAAGACCCATATTGCTTTGGAAAACGTCCTGAAGTGCTCACAGTAGACTGAAACGGATCTTGCTCACCAGTGCACCCGGGCATACTTTTATTAAACCCTTTCCAGCAGAGAGGAAATTGGCAGTCTTACAGCAAGACAGGGTACCTAACATAAAGGTCCCTCAGTTGGTAATTTACAACACGGTAACTGTCCAACATGTCTACGAAACGACTACGATAAATTGAAGGTGCATTGCAACACACGACAAAATCCTCCCAAACGTCCATAAGGTGAAGAAAATTGCCTGTATGAGCCCTTGACAAGACAGGAGAGTGGGAACCTCCGGCAATATAAATTGTCTTAATGCGAAATTCCCGGGATTGCAAATATTCCCGTGTGCTAACCCTAAATATTCACTTTTACTCCAACCTGACCTTGGGTTCCTCAATGGAATAAAGCTCTGTTCTCACCCTGATTTGGAGCTCCATTCCTCCATGAAATATGCGCATCTTTTGATTCCAGCCAACTGAGCCTGCGGCAGCTTTGCTTACCTGTGCTTGCCTGCTCAATGGTATAAGAACGTTAAAATTGCTTACATATTTCGGAAAAGGCATTCCTTTAAGGTAGACTAAGTAAAAAAATAAATATTTTTTTATAAAGAAATGATGGAAAGACCTTGAATTTAAATAAGTGGAACAGTTTCTACCAATGCACGTCACTAAAGACACAAAGTTGAAAGCAGATACTGTTTTACTCGGAAGACGACTGCTTTCCCAACGACTGCTTTCCCAATTAGTCATATGACGGAAATGAAAGGATTTTGGGTCTTATTTTGAGAGATCAATCCTAGGAAAATGCATGATCGCTATAAAAGTGGCTCGGTTTTTATTTCCTGGTGTTCAAGGAACCAGGAGGGACAATGCTTAAGTAGAGAAGTAGGGCCAAGGGGTCTTATTCTGCTTCCACGGAGAATTGTTTTCACCTAGGACAAACTGAAGCCTTAACGATAAAAATAGCAGTTACAGGACCTAAACTGCGACGTTTGATCTGCTCATGACTAATATCTAAGTTGTTTTTTTTGCGATACATTTTTGGAGTGGCGATCTTTTGCAACACTCGTGGATTTTTAGCACACATGATAAATGCTCCAGGTTGCAATCATGAATTCGTCACTAGTCAGTTAAACTCAAATATCTATCTTATCTGGATTGCGGATTTTGTTGTTTTTTAAGGAAAACTTGGTGGATATACTGGGAACGAAATATTTAACCTGCCTTTTGGACTATTTTTGTGATCTACAGACACTTAAAGGGGACAAAAAGTGAAAATTATTTTTTTCGTATAAGTTTGATCATGCCTTAGAACGTAACACAGGAGCTTGAAAGCAACGGAATATGGAAATTTAATGAGGTGAATATTATTTTTCAAGACGGATTAATGTAGGTTACAAAACTTTGCACTGCAAACGTCTGAGATAGATTTTTTTCAGAAAGTAATTTGGGTGGAGGGTTTTGAGAAAAATTACACCATAAACTACCTGGTGGTTGCGAACATCAGAAAGCCCGTAATTGGGGTTATTTTGTTCAGAGAATATTGCCTGTATTTTTGGTGAAATCCTCATGGATTGTTAAACATAAAAATTTTAATTGTAGCGGTTTTTTAATAGTAAATTATAAAATCTCCAAATATTGCTAATTTAGGCTTAGAAATTATCTTTATGATTTATTTAATCTTAAGGTGACAGGGTATCTAGCTACGGTAGAAACAATAAGGTGCGTTTCCTTTACCCCTGAGCTAGGCGACATCAGTGACCTACCTTTTAGCTAATTAATGCAAAATCAGTTAGCGCAAACAACCTAAGCAAATATTACCTATGCAGAACAAATCTCGCATCATTCTAAGCCTAATTCTGACATTTCCTGATCAGTACGATGTAGATAGCTGAAAAACTTGTATTGATTTGAGGTTGGGGTCGTTTGGTTGTTTAGAATTTGAAGCAGTATATTTGGCTTTCAAAAACGCAATTAGTGTTTATGAAGGCCTTAAAAATTGCATCCTTAATTGATGTCTGGTCAAGTGTGCCTCGCCATCCACGTATGCTCCATTAGTGTTTCCAGTGGGCAGCCGAAAACCCCGCGTTAATTTCACCATTTCGGGGGAACTTCCTTGGTAGTTAATCCGCTTTCTTCGCTGTCCTATTAACGCCAAAACTTGGTCATGACAACTTGTGAGAGGCATCGATGCACTGAATTCGAAACCTCACGGCAAAACAAGTAATTTGAATGCTGTTTCCCACGATCACATCGAAATGACCTCGTTAGCCGGATCGGACAATGGGGAGACTTTCGATATATGTCAGGCCAGTGTGGAGGTGTGCAAAGCTATGCTGTCAGGCGCAGTCATCTGAACCTAAAACTAAGATGCCTCTTAATAGTAATAAACTGCGACAGATTTTGTAGTGTAATAGGAAAACGCAAGAGGGTAAAATTGGGCCGATCTGAATTTTTTTTATCCATCTCTTCACATAGGAGTGACAATTTCGGCAGGACTTTCTTGTCTGGGATGGCGATACTTATCGATGAATTTTTCCGGATATTTGTTTCGAAGAAAAACGTTCTTCAGGAAACTGATCTCGTCATCGATTTTATTTGAGGGACAGATTCTAGTGGCTCTATTGAACGGGCACAAAACGAAGTTTAGTTTTCTCTGAATTGGAACAAAACTGAGGAAGTGCATGTACCGTTCTTTCCAGAGGATTTTCGATATATGAACCTCCGAATGGAACCATCTGCCCTCCTGCGTATAAGAGCGTCTAGTAAAGGCCAGTTTGCCATTGTTCTCACGCTCAATCACGAATTTGATCTTCGCATGTGCCTCGTTCATTGCATTAAGTAGTTATTCTCCATCTCTTGGTTTTTTGACTATGGCTAAAATATAATCCGCCTATCGTCGATAGAATGCGGTGTTCTTTAATTGTTTGGCTGATTTTCTTTCGAGGTTTGACAGGAAGATATCCGCTAGGACTGGTCCTCATGTACTGTCCATAGCTACACCGTCGCTCTGTCAATAAATCTGCCCGTTGAACAGAAAATGCACATTTTCGTGCATATTTCCAGTACTTCCTGAAGTTGCGCTGGTTCGAGGCACGTGTCAGTCGCATGCTCACAAATTATGTTAATGGTACGTTTGTGAACAGGCTCTGCATTTCAAGTGATATCCTGAGCTTGTTCAGTAAATTTTTATTCTTAACTTTAGGTATCTTTTGTAGTGTAAGCAGCAAGTTTGCGTCTGATTGTTTCGATTTGTTGGACAAATCACAAGGCGAGTTTATGTTGTGGTGAATTCCTCATTGACAAAATTGGTCTGAATGGTACTTCTGGCTTGTGCAATTTTGCTAGCCCATGTAGCCAGGGAATATATGAACTTACAAGCCTAAAGACATGCAGCCGTGTTCTCGTCTATTATTTAATTTTTCAAGTAGCAATTTCACCTTTTTCTCAATACGGTCTTCCATTGCTTTTGTCTCATTTTTACCGTAGGTTTCAGCAGAAATTTTGCTGGGGTACCTCAATACCGCTTCCAGTTTACTTACATAATCGGTCTTGTTTATAATCACAACACCGCTTCTTTTGTCCAGTCTCGAGATAACGGTAGCGATAGCCTTGCATAAATAATTTAGAGCCGAGAGGTGTCGCTTCGTTAATAGCGATCGCTGGGTAATGGGGGATTTTCTGTACTGATAGGAAATGTCAACGAATTTCACTTTAAGCCATCTCACATTTTCGTCTGAAGTCGGCGCTAATCTACTTAGTGGTGATGCAGGTCTTCGAATTAAACTTCAATCGCCGTCGGGTCTATTTTTCTTCTTCGTACACAACATTTAAGTCCTAAGAAGAACGCTTCTGCTTGCAGTTTGTCAATGTCAAATCCGAAATTTTAACAATATAGTCATCTGGGTTAAGTGGAAAGAATTCGTCTATGGGTTGTTTGTCTAGCGAATTGGTCAGCTCAGCGTAGAGCGAACGTCTTATTCTAGCTTGCATGTTTAAAACGGTGTGTCGGGAACAATAACCAACATACCGGGCTAAGCGAGTCCAATCACGTACTTTGACTAGTCTAATTGGCAGCACATTTGTGAGAGCGAGTATTCACTTTCGTCCATTTTCGAAAGTGTGAGACGGTCGAGATTTTATAGTTTTGGGTGCAAGCCGGCTCTTCGAAGGGTCTTACTTAGTTGGTGGGGGTAAGTCCAACTCTATCTAAATGGCTAAGGAATTCATATCTAGCATTTCATCGAGTGATCTTGCATCCTAATTGGACGAGTTGCTCTAGCAATTTAACCAGAGGGCCCGAAAGGCATCATTTCAGATAAGTGAAAAATGTGTTTAAATCCGATTTAGATTGTAACCTTCATTATTTTATTTAATCGTTAACTTGCCAATGCCTTGTGATGCCTAACAAATTAAATCGACGAAGACTGCACGTGACCTCTGAAACAACGATCAGAGTTAAGAAAATCCATTTGGCTGAAAACCAAAAGCAAATGTCTTTCCGAATAACATTACAGCGTAACTATATGTTATGTGGCCCTTAATCGGAAACACGAATAGGTATGCCACGCCCAAGTAATCAAGCCGGCCCTGCGCATCATTCCTTTAAGGTTTTATATTCCCATGTGCTAACACGAACACTAGCCCTAACACTGTAAACCTTATCTTAATCCTAACATCGCCCTTATGGCTTACGACATACTTAACAATAGTCCCACCCTTAACGCTAAATTGAACCCTAACTTACCTCAATGCTAACTTTGTACCCACTGACGAGCCGAACCCCTTGCAGTTGTGCCATGCCACGCTTAAATGTCGGTGAAACACTTGTCTGGGCTTTTAGCTAGTACCTGTTCCGCCAGTATGGTGAATAATTTCATACGTTATACTACTAACTGCCCGTTGGCAGCTTGGGCATAGTTATCCCGCGGTTATCCCGCAGTGGCTAATGGACTTCGGCCCAAATTTTCATATCAAATTTTCATCTTCGCCTATGAACCCTTGAATATACTGATCTGCTCTAAGCGAAAACATAATTGTGAGAAAATTTCAAAGCTGAAATTTTCAAAACTGGTGTATCTACCAGAAAGCACACAACTAATGCTGGGGAACCACTGAGGAGCCGAGCCCCTTGTGGCTGTCCCACGCAGCAGCAGAATATCGGCAAAACACATGTCAGGGCTTTTAGCTAGTAACGATGCTGCCAGTATTGCGAATAACTTTACAACTTAACCCTAACCTTAAACCTGTTCCCAAACTGTACGCTAACCTTACCATAGACCTAAACTTATGTTTGCCATAATTTAACGCATAGAAACCTGTATTATAAGCAATTCTTATTCTCACACCCGAATCCGGGGAGCATCTACTTCCTTATTACTAATTACTGAACACATTCTAGGATACTTCTTTGATACCTCAGGCCGAATTACGAAATGTCAACAAAAGACGAATAAATGTTTCCACATTTGTATTCACCAGAGGCTAATTTTTGAACTATTTTTTTCAGTGAATTACATGCTCAAAACATTTTTGGTTTTTCGTAAAAATCTATTATTCCCTATTGTTGCAAAATACCTGTCGGAGCCTTAAGCAAATATTCAGGCTGAATTTCGCGTTCAACTTCATTGCATGGAATGTAGTTTAGTTTAAATTACATTCTTTCATTTTATATGTCAGTCATTGCTTCGTAAATCCTAGATAAGTTTTAGGTATTCTGATGTTGACACAAACTTTATCCTGATTGTAGGTTTCGACACATGTTGTAAATATCTTCGACAAATTGAACCTCCTTTTAAGTGAACATAACCTAGTTGACTATCTCTGATGATGGGTTGCAGTGAGAGTCGGACCAATCAACTTCTCGTTCCAGCGATTTTCTCTTGATCTTCGAATCCATCTTATCGTTTTTGCGAAGCTAACTTTAAAATGGAGTAATCCAGCAAATTAGCAGAAAACAGCTGACGCCGCTGGGCTGGCAGATGCTTTGATGGTCCCCATTTTCGCACAGCAAATGGCGTCCATGTGGCACCGCATTTGTCCCGTATAAAGTTATATTTTTTTCTGCATTCCAATGTGCACGTGACCTCATGGCTTTGGGATCTGGTGTGCTCTGTTTAAGGGTATGCTTGGCCGCAGTATTTTCTATAAATTTGATTGTGTGCATGCATGTGATACATGTGAACGGAGAGGGACGACTGTTGGACAAAAAGAGAGATGATACATCACCGAACCTAGCACGCCTAAAACAGGCTTATGTCAGCTGGGCAGATTAAAAATCTGGCAGCTAAATCTACCTGAAAATACTAAAGTCACTAAAGGAAGAAAGAATGAAGTTAAAACATGGACGTATCGTTTCGAGAAGCGTAGCCGTGACTCAAAAATTATTCCAGTGGGTGCAGTATCAACGCCTATGGATACCTATGGGTCAACGCAGTGTAGTGGGCAACATTATTGATAAAATTTGATCAATATGCTGAATGCCAGTAGGAAATCACATCTGCAGTTATGCAACCTCTCAGGGTACTGGAACTTTAATTTCTGAAATTTCCCAATCTGTTGTTTTATTGGCGACTGCCTTGTACTACCACCTACCCATAAACCATAAGTGTCACCTAAACTTTTTAAGAAGTACTCTGATGATGAAAAATCGTCAGCCCGAGGCCAAAGCCTGAAAGATCAGAATTTACAAACAAGGTATTTGCTTTTGAAGACAGATGAATTCTTTTGCTTAGTTTCGAAATAAGAAAGAATTCAAAAAGGCCCCAAACTAAGCTTGTTTTTGACTGAAAATCACCAGGATCATTTGGAGCTGTCTTGCCGACAACAGGACCACAACCGATCCTTATGGCAGCCATTATTGATTTGGTTGCTCGCCGCTTTTGTTCAAAACAGAGCGCGTACCAAGCCCTGAAAATTGTTCTGGAGAAACAGCACGTGATATGTTTTCTTAATACATTTGTGATCACGTGCTAGGATGAACGGGTGTTGTAACTGTAAGTTTCCGTTAGTGTAAACCATCAAAGATCGAGTCAGGGTGGATCTAGGCCAAAGTTTTTCACCAAGTAAGATGAATAATCCATTCGTTTTACAGAGAAATGCACTACGAATTTTTGAAATTCGCATGCATAGTACCCTAATCACTGCACGTGAAATCTCAACAAAATTATTATCTTTAACCTCAGCTGACGTCCCCAAAACGTGAAATTAAATGCAATGACTGCCGTATGTTAGCATTTTAAATAATTCCTTACGTTAGCGAAAAAACTACGATAGATTCTGCCTACGTTCATCATACAAAAACATCCTATCTCGTCAGATGTAGAAACGCACTCTCATTGCTGCACACTATTCCTCCTTTCATGTCGAATAAAACATGCACCTTAACCATCACATATCTGAAATTGTCATTTATAAATACGCTTTACTGTAAAGAGTCGCCTTGATGTTTCCATTTCAGAAAATCTACTTGGCGGACAACCAAAGCAAATGTCTTTTCGAATAACATTACTGGATAAGATTTAGTTATGTGGCCCTTAACCATATACAGAAATAAGAACGGCTGGCATAAGTTATCAAGATGGTCCTGCGCATAATTCCAGAAAGCTTTCCTATTCCTCTGTTCTAAACCGAACACTAGCCCTAAAAAAACTTAACCGTAGACCTGATCTTAATCCTACCATTATTTTTATCCCTAAACTTACAATTAACAATAAACCTAAACTTCAACGTAAACTGAAATTCAACCTACCTAAGACTAACCTATACCCTAACCCTAAACCTACTCCTAAGATGATCGTTACTGTTACCATAGACCAAACGCTATATTATATATAAATATATATATATATATATATATATATATATATTATTTAGCGCAAACACGCCTGTATTATGCACAGTTCCTGTTCTCACATCCAGCTCCGGGGACCATCTACTTCATCCTTACTCATTACTGAACGCTGCCGAGTCGGAAATTGACAATCATCTGTAGTTTCCTAAAACGTCTAGAAAGCCATTTATTTGCTTTTTTCAGTATGACAAATGTTCTAAGTGAATAAATGCTAATTTTCTGAGTATTTGTTTAGTCCAAAGTCAACCTGGAAAATACTTTCACCTATATGAGTGTTAGTTCCTATGTTTATAGCTATCTCAAACTTTGTTGTGCATCATAGATGGCTTCTCTTTTAAAGGAGAAAAATTTAACCACAAGGGATTTATATGCTGTATTTGAAAGGTGATCTTTCTTCAACGTAAGCCGCGTAAAGCAGGTTACGAACAAGCAGGTTATTTGAAAATAAGATTGTCAATTTTTAAAAGTCGGATTTTTAAATTTCTGCAATATTCTCCTCCAAGGTGCAATAATAACGCCTACAGGCAACCCTTCGTCTTAAACGCACCGACATTATCCTTAAACTTGTTAAAGGACTATAGATTATCATCAAACTTACCATCCTTGAGAGGTCGCGTTATATTTTAAAGATGCGGAAAGATACCCTTGCATGCGTTACTTTTTGTTTATAAGTAATTTACGGACAAAACGGGTAAAGCAACAGCAGGCTGAGTAAGAAGTCAGTATTTATATGGCAAATCTTGTTTGAATTCATTATCGCAGAAGGGAGCCTAGAATTTAGCAAAGATAGCGAAAATGAAATCAAAAGTAGTAGGTGTCTGAGCTTTCGGTAGAACTGTTATTAGAAAACTGAAGCAACTGCCAACAGCTATACAGTGCAAAATGTACACCAGATGGAAAAGCTGGGGTCATTTTGTCAGGTACCCAAAACGTCTTTTCTTTTAATTTTCACGAAAAGGGTTTATTTCCTAAATAGTTTTATAAATGAAAATGTTTAAAAAAATTCATCAGATGTCTACCTTTCCGTATATTCGGGTAATTTATAATGCTATTGGCTGTCTCGGGGTTTTTCCGCATCAGACCTTTTAAAATAGAAAAAGCACTCTCGAGAGTTTTAACAAAGAATACATGCCTTAAGTCCTCATTATTTTTGCCTTAGCCGTGTGGAGCTCCTTGCAAATACATAGGTTACTTAAAAATCAGATATTTTATTGATTTTCAAAAGTCTTATTTGTCTATCTGAGCGATATTCTGCCCTAAAGTGCACTTATAATGCCTCACCGCACTCACTTGTTAAACCTTGAAGACCATGTCCTTATACTTACGAATTGAGTATCATCGAATGAACATTAAAACTTTTTAAAATGTGGAAAAATACTTTGGAGTGGTCAAGTAACTGTTAATAAGCAATTAAAATACAAACCTGGCAAGATATCAGCGGTTTGAGCATGATGTCGATATTTATATGGCCACTTTGTTTTCATTTATAATCGTGGAACTATATCCTAAAGGTAGCGAATATTGCGAAAATTTCTGCAATAAAACGAAAACATTAAGATTCTAAACTTACGACAAAAGTGAAAAGTCGGCCAAAATTGTCAATTTTGTCAGTGCGAAATTTTAAATATGCGGGATTCCTTCGGAAGAACGCCGTTTTAAAACATGTTTCATATAAGGAACTTCTTATGGAGTGATTCAATCAATCGAAACATATTCATCGTTGAAGATTTAAGGTTATTCATTTTTAGAAGTCACGTTGCAGATACAGATTAGCTTTTCACATATGTCCTAAGATTCCGTCTGCCTAAAAGGGCACGCAGAATCACTCAATGTTTCGGCCACTGCCTTATTTGGAAGGTTTTGACAAATACGTAGTAGATGACCAATTCTTTGGACAATCGATTGAACGCATTGAAAGTCCTGAAGTATACATTTATATTTTAAGAGAAGTAAAACAGCGAACTCCCTCAGCAACAAAATCGCATATGATGTCGACAGAAAAAAATGGTTTGCATACGATTGAATCTACCGCTCCTATTCCAATTTAATTTTCACTAACAGAGCTTTTTAACATGTGCTCTTCTGGAAACTTTTACTCCTGTGACTTCTCGATCAGCGAACTCAGATTGATTCCCTTTTATTTTAATTTAAATACATTTTGAAAACTAAAAACAGAAAAATTGTATCGATATCTCTTAATAAATTTCTGCAAGACGTAACCAGAAATAACACATTTGAATATGTACAGACTCCATATCACACAAATTCTGGGAAGATTATTAAGCAAATTGTATATAAAAATAATTGGTTAGGCATTATTAGGCCTGTTATCTTTTTGTAGTCAGTTTTTTGCACGAACGAGTATCATATATTTTTAAAGTACGAATATACTCTCAAGACACGAATTTTTCGCGGTTAAGACATTTCATTTTTTCTAAAGGAAATGTTTCTCATCATCGAAATAGTGGTTGTCATAAACGTTTTACATTTACACTTACTTTGACTCCGTTCATTATTTTTTTGGTTTTTTTGGTGACCTAATATGAATTAATTTCAGATTGGTTATTGATAATTTTTCGTTAATTAAGGGATTTTCCATGAGCCATTGTGGGCGCTAAAAGATCATCATATTTTAGCATACCTCACAACACCGAGAAATGTGGTTAACAACATTTTTCTTGCGGAACTTTAAAAAACTGAGAGGCTAATTTTCTAAAGTCGATTTCGTTTCGAATATCATTTTCAAACTTACATATGGGTAATCGAAAGGTCTCTCAATAAGTCAAGGCACGTTCACACATCTTAGTGAAAAATGCTTCTTTTGTAAGTTAAACACTTTACCATACTCCGTTATCGGGCTTTGAAGAATATGATGCTGCAACATTTATCCATAAGTTTCAGTTAGGAATTTGAGCAACCAAATCAATGTATTCATGCAGCTTGACGGAAATGTAAGTACTGTGTTATCGTACGTAGCCTCGGATCTAAGTCGATGTTAAACGATATCCTTGTTTTTGAATTCGGGTGACGTTGTACAGTCCTGGCATCATTTTTGATTGCATTCTGAACTCTGCAGCCTGAATTTGAGTGAATCCTGCCATCAAAATTCAGAAAAACCGAAAACCACCTTTGATTTAAATGCCAGGCCGGTAACCAAGAATATTTACTACCTTCAATGGAAATGACGCATTTTCGAAACGATATTGTCAGACTGCATTTGTCGTTAGTCGAAGGGAAATGCATAGACAGCTGTAGGCTGTCGTTTTATCTAATGCTATAGTCAAGCAGTCAAACCACATATCTTCCTATAAACCCGAGCTGTTCTGCATCCAGTGCGATGGGCCTACCGCAGATATCAGGATACAAACAACGATTCATTTTGACCCTGTTGGCTTTGGCCAAAACCACTAGTGCTTTTTTTAAAATAAACAATCTTAGGTTACAGAAGATGATTTGGTGAGCATACGCGTGCCTTAATTAATTCTCATCGAACCAATACCTTTACATTGGAACGGGGTACAAGCTAAGAAAGCGATCAATAATCTTCGTCTTGTCATACGAGTCACGTGAATGGGTAGGGGCGTGGCTACAAGAGACAGCTGGTTAAGCGGCAGTGAGGGTTTGGTGGAGTCGTTCACAGGGGGAGGGGTGGACAGAAGACGGCGTGGAGTGCATGTAGTTAAGCCATCGTTGGCCCTGCTAAGCGCAGAGCTTGTAGCAGGTTATTTTGTGCGCACAAGACCGGCTTTCTCAGCCGGATGGCGGTGGCTTCATTGTTGCTAGCACCCGCTAACCCCATGAGGTGGGGTAGTTTGGTGGCACCTTATAAATCACACGGAAGGCTTCGTTAGGGTCCACGCAGTGCCCGGAATCAACCAGGCGTGCAAGAATAGCGCTGTTTATGCTTTTAGCTTCGCCTTTTCCCAGCCATGCCGAGAGGTGTTTCCTTATTCTTTTGGCTAGGCACCGACTCGTGCGAACACTATAACCTGCTCCCCAGGAGCAAGTAACTGAGTAGAGGAACGCGTAGCTGGTCCGAGCTGACAACCTATCCTTGTCCGAATTCTTACCGCTGGGTAGGTTCGCGCGACGGCTTGGACATAACGTCTTTTCAGGAGCTCACTTGCCACATCCCCTTGAAAGGGGACGTTGAGAAATAGGGTTTTCTTTTTTTGTAGTAAGTTATTCTGGTCGTGTAACAACATACTTTGGAATAAATCTATCTGGATACTCGTTTTCCTGAATTAGACCCTTTATATTTCGAAGCTCTTCTTCGATACAGTCTGTTGAACAAATTTTTCTAGCCCTATATGCCAAACAACGGACAGGATTGCATTTCCGTTGGGCGGGCACGAAACTACCGAAGTTCGTATATTGTCCAGACCAGGTTTTATTTCACTGAACGCTCCTTCGGACACTACCGTCAGATCTTAGTTTTAGAAGAACTCATAAGAAGGGAAGCGAACCTCCCGTTTCTACCTCAAACATGGACTTGATGGATGGATGTGCTTGCTTAGCAGCATGTAAGAGGGCATCTACATTTGTTTCTGCTTTGGAAATCGCAAATATGTCGTCGAAGTAGCGACCATAGTGTTTTAGCTTATTGATCTGATCGCTTAGCTGGGATTTCTCCAGCTTGCCTATGAAGGCATCGGCTCAGATACGTACAAGGGGCGAGGCCACAACAACGCCATCTATTTGTCTGCATAGCTGGTTGTCAAAAAATGAACTGCACGTTTAATGTGCATCTTAGTAAAAGTTCCTCTAGTGCATTTGTTGGTATTCCTATTTCTTGCTGATCTTTTAGTAGGAATTCGCAGATGTAATCGACTGTCTCAGTGATCGCCACATTTGTAAAAAGCGCTGAGTCGTCACCATGCCATTTAAGTTTAAGGCTTGGACGTCATCAGTAAATTCGAACGTATAACTGCCACTTAACCAGCTACTTTTATCGCCACCCCCTCCTCCCCTATTCACACGACCCTATGGGTATAACGAGAAAAAAATTATTGACCGTATGTTTTAGCTTGTACCCCGTTCCAATATAAATATACTGGTCCGATGAGAATTTGTCGAAAGCACGCGCATGCTCGCCAACACGTCTTCGGAATCCTTTGATGAGAATTTTCGCAATCTTAGGTTATTGTAACACATAAGTAATTAACTTATCTAAAGTTCGTTATCATTATCATCTATATTTTTTCCTGATGATCACATAAAACGGGGATATTTTGAGGTTTATGAATATCGTAACAGTAGGCATTAAAACCCATAAAATACAAATATATATATGCATCACCCTATTGTGGATGGACGCCAGAAAATGGGGATTGACATCTACAGTTGAAAACACTGGTCATGGGGATAAAAAGATGAAACTTGACAAACAGTCTTCGTATACAGAATAACATTACCTTCACAGACACGGTTGACTGGATCGGCACTGTTCTTCTGCCTATAATATTAGCCATTGTACGGTGGCTAGCATATCTCAAGAGTGAGTCATCGAGCACAACGGGGCGAGTGAGTCCCGGAACCGATCTGTCAGTGTCCATCTGCCAGTACCAACCTTCCTTTCTATAAGCAGTTGAGCCGTTTAAATGTCCAAGCCTAATTAACTCCGTAGGACATTTCTTGCCTTGCTGTCCACCGGGAATTAGTGAGATTTTGAAAATTGACTTTACGATCAGTCTTTGAAATGCAAATCTAAGGATACATGGCCTCATCTATCGTCACAACACCAGCGTTTCTCTCCAGTTTGGGAAACTGCTCACGATTATCTCAATCTCTACAATTTTTAGATGACTCAAGAGCAGCTTTACGACCTCTATGCATTTTTTTCAAAGCTAACAGAGTAGTGGCCACTCAGATGTTTCAAGGTCATCAAAAATTGTTTTGGTTTGCAATTTTAATGCTCCTATTAAGAAAATATGAACCGGTCACTTGTGCTGTGGAAGATAATTATGAGGATTTATAATCATACTCAATTTTCTTCTCGTCACGTTAACCAGATATTTTCAGACACCTTAGAGCAATTGTCTACTGTGGTACCTATTCGGGGGGGTTAATATCGCTCTAATTTCTCCCGGTCTGCTGATGGGACTGATTTGATTGCCTACTTTTGATTGATGTTACGAAGTCCCGCTAATGGTTTAAAGTAATTCAGAAGAGAGGAAGTCAACCGGACTGCTACTACTCAAAAATCGCCGTTAAAGGTTCTCAACGTTGATTAATTTGCAATGACGGTGAATTTTCGAACTGGAAGTGTGGAATCCATTTGTTTATCTTCTGGGTTTTCGAGTTCAATTAACAGTCCAGCTTTACAGTAAAAGGCAGCAGCAGGACAAGCGACATTGTTAGGGATACTAATCAATCAAACTTTAGCGCGGTGGGTCTCGATATGCCTTCGCAGCACTACGTATGCCGGCGCCAAATCGATGCATCTATTGACTGAGTTCTCATCAGAGGTCCTGGCTTCAAGCAATCATCGCCTTGTGTTTCTTCTGGAGTGAATGATTATTTTTGGTAGCTGCGGCCCTACACTCACGATTTATTCTGAATTTATAAGCAGCCACTTTTGATCTGTGTCCATCATTCCAAAACCACTTAATGTTCGTATAAAGGAGAACCAAAGCATGCGTTCAGTCTGACCTGTGTATTTCCTGACCCTACTACGCATGCTTGCTTTGTGTAATTTCAAGAATTGTCTCACATTGATGCGATTGGTCGCCTATAAATCGTCTCAGTACAAATGACAGGGAAAAACTTGTATACGCGCTTTCTTTGTTAAATGGTGCGTTTAACAACCGATTTAAAAGACAATGAATCCCGCATAATTTGGGATCAAACATTATGATTTGAAATATAATTCTGGCGGGTAATGAACCGTAAAATAGCACAGTAATTACCCGACTCGGTGTACTAAACGACCTTGAAGTTTTACTGCTCCATAACGCACTACATTAAATTTTGTTTAAGTCATTTTAAGTCAATAATTCTACATCTTTGGCGATCGCGAACTAATTTAATAAGTTAAAAACATACGTAACTGAAAGCAGTTCGAGAAAATGACAGTTATTAAAGTGATTTCATTTACTTGAGGAAGTAAGAAAGGTCTGTTTCAGCGAGAACAATGTCTTGAAAACTTATCTTGAAGCTTGCATCAGCTGAAGCCCTAGAGTAATATATACCATATTAAACTCTGTTGTTCAAGCTGTGTTAGGTAGCAGAACAAGAGAGTTTTTTAATGACAATTCTATTACTCTCAATAACAACCTGCTGAGCAGTCATTTTCGGATATGCATCTCCAAGCCATCAGACCATCGATACGGCCTCGGAAAATCGTTTTTTATTGATTTAAGATGCTGAGCACACATATGCTTTTTTGAAAACGTGTTGGAATAATATTAAGTACCAAATGAGAGGGAGAATGGTACAGGTCGCAATAAGGAACAGTGAAAAGATTCTGACATCTATCTGGGGTGTGCTGAGTCACGGCAGTCGCAAAGTCTTTGTGCAGTTCGATGTCAGGCAGTGGACTGATGTTTCTAATCAAATGGCAGTCTCACCTGTTGTGACGAGACTGAGTTGCCTCAGTGACTTTGGGAGGAAAATACCTTACAAGACTGATCAACAAAATCGTGACCGGTTAAACCTGAATGCACTTGAACTGAACTGGAGATGATTTTTTGATTCTTTACAATCAAACCTGATGGTTTCGTTTATTCTCTTGGAAAAGTATTTGTTATCCTTCCAAATTAATTCGATCTACAGGGATAGATGAATTGGGAATTACCGAAAATTGTCATTTTCAAACTATCTTCATCTCAGTAAGGAGACCGCTTAGAGATATCGAAAAAATAATTGCAGTTTCCATATCTGGGAGGCTTCGGAAAGAGAACATGGGTATAGAGTATAAATACCTTTGACAGAAAATTGTCATCAGAACTGAAAACAGACTAGGCAGTTAAAATTATAACGATTGTTGGTTTTTGAAAAAAACTACATAGTTTGAAGAAAACCCCCTTCAACGCAGTGTCTGAAAGATGAATGACTGTGAGCGAGCCGAAATTTCGGGATGAAGCACACTTTTTCGTAATCTCAAACATGTTACGAAATTTTGTTTGACATTTTGTAAAATAAGTGGACTATAAGTTGAGGATTTTGGCAGAGTTGAATAACTCCTTTGATCAACGTATGAAAAACTGGGCGGTCTCGGTGGGATTCGAACCCATGCCAGCAAGGGGAAGGCCTTAGTATAGCCAACGCTGTGTCCAACTGAGCTATGAGGCCCCAATAGGAGCCGTGAGTTTAATCACACTTGGGTTAAGTTACCCACCCAGCCTAATGCAACTTATGGAATCCACCAATTCTGGTACAGTCAGCTGACTGCCCAAGCAGTATTTCCTGAGCAATCAATCTAGAATGCACCAGATGACTACCAGGCACAATTAATTAGTAGAGGATTTTGGCAGATTTTAATAATTCCTTTGACCCAAGTGTGATCAAACTCATGGCTCCCGGTGAGGCCTCGTAGCTCAGTTGGCTAGAGCGTTGGCTATACTAAAACCTTCCCCTTTCTGGCATGGGTTCGAATCCCACTGAAGCTGCCGAGTTTTTCACACGAGGATCAAAGGAAGCAGACTATTGCAAATGCTTGTCCTGCACATTTTTCAACATTTACCTTCCTCGCGAAGGCAGCTGAATGCGAGTGCTCGCATGAACAGGAGCCTAATTTGACTGACCTGGTGGAAGATTTTGTATTTGCTTCCTTTAAATCATGTGTCAGATAAACATTGAATAGTAAATATGAGTATGGAAGCAACCATTTTAGCATTTTTGCCTCAGATAAAACGAAACACCAGTCAACCGATTGGGTTATAATTATAGATAGATAAATATATGATGTTTCACTTATTTCTAGGGGCAGATTTAATATTGAATCAGCTGTTCACCTGGTTTTTGAGATACTATGTGGAGCAAATATGCGTTCTAAGTACAGCACACACAAAATAACGTGCTGGGAAAAACATTTAAAAAAAATCGGTTTGCAGAACGAAGGGCTATGAAAAAAACAGATCTTTATTAATAGAAAATTGAATTATAAATTCATGTTAACTGTGAAATTTTATTTGCGTAATAAAGTTGAAAGAGTTTGAAAATCATTATATTTTTTCATGAAGTGGCCTTTCGTACCAACTCTATACAGCTTTTCCCTGTTGCTTTAGCGTGACAGCAGTTGATCTCATTAAATAAGTATATTTGATGAAATTTGATCGAAAAAGCCTTTCCTTTACGTCTTTTTTGGCTTATCGAAAAGGCCAGTGGTCTTCGGCTGGAAGCTTTCCCTTTTCACAGTCAGAAGACTGACTTATTTAACGCTCCGCAGGTAGCCCATAATCACATCCCACGACCTTCGTTCGTCCATATCAGAGGCTGAGGGCACATGATACGCCTGCCGGTGCGTGTCTGTAAAAGTGCGTGAACCACCGTCTTCCCGCCCGTCGGTGCTGGTGCCGCCGAAAGCATTTCTCCCCAAATATACACATGCGCCCCGCCTGAACCCTACACCTTCAGGTTGGCGCGGAGGGGCAATATGGACGCGCAAGCCCGCATGCGCCCACACATGGCAGAACAAAAATCGATCGTGTGAATACTAATTTTGGCAGCCGTCGCAGAACCACCCGACGCTTGCGCCTTCAGCAGATGTCCGCCGAACGGGGTGCCTGCTTATTGGTCAGCGTCACCAACACCCAAATTGGCCCACGCGAGACCATCTAAGCGGTCGATTTATCACACTTCAGATTGCCGTTTGTCTAGGCGATTACACAAGCTCCCCTAGGAAACTGCAACCATGGCGAACCGAATGGGTGATATGGGTATGGATGTGCAGGTTAATCGCAGGGTAAATCTCATCATTCTGCTTCCATTCCCTTTTAACTCTCTTAATCTTTTTATGCTTCTTTTAATTTCGCTTTAAATTCTATAGAAGACTTTGAAATGCAAAAATTAGACCATCGGATACTTTTTACGTCAAGTAGTTGTCATGACTATATTTAAGATGATATTAGCCAGCATTGCCAGGAAAGATATTAACCCTATAAAAAAAGATATAAATTTAATAACTTAAAATGTAAAAAAGGATATTTAAAGTTTTATTAACGTTAATCAGACAAACAACTCAAATGCTCATTTCTGTTTCAGTAATTTCGTGAAACCCCTTGACGATCATCTTGTAATTAAGCTCAATGCTACGAATTTAAAGGCTACGGTGTTGCTTAGTTGAGAGCGTTATCCTAAAGCAATTCATGAATTTTAAGGTACTAGTTTTAATTTTGTTACCATTTCAGCCACCCGCATTAACTGTATTAGCAAAAATAACACTACTTAAGTAGTGCGTATATTCATTTCATTTTCCAAGTCTGTATTTCCGCAGCCTGTCTTCTGAAAAGCGTTCAATCAAAATGTCATCTCTGAGCGTATTCTGTAGGGCGTTTTGAATTCAACAAACTCACTACTTAAGCAAACGGGGATGCGTTGATGGTACAATTGTTCGACATTTTGAGGATCACCTTATGAACGGGAGGCTATATCGAATAGCACGGAACTTTCATATTTATAAAATGTTGACCTTGAGAATGACATATCCATCCAGGTCAGTTACAACAGTCTATAAACACTAAATAACTCCTAGACAAGGCCAGAATGAAATATATGTGGTCATAAGCCAAAATTGAAACCCCAATTCTGCAGTCGAATATGCTAAAGTAAAAACATTTCGTAAGATCAAATAACATCCCTCATTCAAGCATAAAATTCACTTCTATTCTCCCAGTTAATTGAGCCATTTTTGCTGAAATATTTGAACGATACATTCAAAATAAGGCGTGACTACCTGAAATAAGAGAAGGCCGCACATTTCTCACAAATCTGAGTTAATCGAAGAAAGCAACGAAAATGGAAAAAAATAGATCATTAATCTATACGCTACTGTGGTTCTACTAAACGTTGGAATGACTATCAATTGAAAGCAAGTTTTTGTTTCTGACATATCCTCTCAAGCACGTTCCGCAATATGGAGTACTGAAGTCGCACTTACCGATATTTCGCATTTAAACCTGTAAATTAAACCTTTAGTCAAAGCAGGTCCTAGAATCACCTTTGCTACATGAGGAATAAGTGATTTGCAAAGCTCACGAAGTCCAGTATCATATAATACATAGACGTATTCCAAAAGCGATTGCTTCCTCAAGATTTTCACAAGGAATCCAACGTTGTACGAAGGCTTTGAAAGCTTGAAGGAGGTTAAGAGGAGAGACGTTTAGCAATTGCATGAAAAAGTTCGTCTTTGAACATCTTGCAATGGATTATGGCTGCCTTGGTGCTGTGGGAGATCCCAAATGGCTAGAGGATGTCCTTTTGTTGTGTTGATTTTCCAGCGCTGGACTGCGTCCTCTGTGAATACAGGATTCCATTGCGAAAGTCTTTCCTTTTTCACAAGATTCGCACCTTAATATTCCCCTCAACATTTGCAATGTCCCACTTCTTATTACTAAGCTGGTCAAAATACCTTCTATTACAAGGTGTCAGTAATTTGATGCTAACAGCGGAACGTTTGACGGAGATTTTCAACTACTAACGGTAGACGAACTGTTTTGAATTTCCACCAGTGCCTACCAAGGCAACTATGATCTTTCTTCTTCGATTTTAGATGAACAGCAAGTATGATCCAGAAACTGAGAAGGAGGTGATCGATTGGATGAACAAGATCACTGGTGAGAGCGTGCCGTTGGGTCGCGAAAACGTTGCCGCAGCTCTCAAGAACGGTCACATTCTCATAAAGTAAGCAAGCTCACTTAAACTTACCCCCACGCTTAAATACCACAAGGACCAAGGTAAATTAAAAAAGAAGCAACGATCTAGTTGTGCATATCGGAATTAAATATTTTGGGGCTACAGTTTGTGCTAAACATGCTTCCAGTATATCTGAAGGTGAGCACAGCTCAACTTTGCGCTTACAATCAGAGGGACTATCGACATATCCGGACATAAATTCAGTTTCTCCCTAACCAGTATCTTGAGTTCCTTCCCAAAGATAGCTAGTGACAACGGTTCTTGAGATGAAGTTCTAACAACGCTATGAATTTTTAAATATAATTTTTAAGTAAATGCGTACGGCACAATAAGGGCACAGAGAAGATACATCTCTTTATCGGCGTTTCGACTAAACCTTTTCTCATTCTCCTCCTTTCATGCACGCATGATATTTTTTTCAGTCAGCTAATGCGATCGAAGATCAACACTGCTTCTACCGCCGAAACAGCTTTTTATCAAGGGCTTTGTGTTGAATGTTATCTCTGAGTTAATACGTCGAAATCGACTGCATGGTGATAGTTCAGGCAGCACTAATTCCACCATAGTGTAATGGCATGCAGTGATGCGTTACTGATTTCTGTCACTTGGCGTATTAGAAAATCCATTTTCTGACTTGACTACGCTATAGGCTCTTGCATTTCTTTTACCTGTAAGCTTGGGAGTATCAATTTCACCTTTGGCGAGGCCAACATGAAGTGCAAACCATCGAAGACATTCCAAAATATGCATTTCGACAACGTCTATTTTCTCCTTCTTCTTTGATTTATTTTCGAACTCGGCCAGTTTCATGGGCATGGGTCTGATCTTTTGAATCCTAATCAGGTTATCTTCCACAAGGACAATCCCAGAGCATTTTTTGAATTGTATGTGTCCTGGTTATTAGTTCTTTGTTTAATGATGTTGTCCTAAATTAGCGCTGCCGACCATTCACGTATGTGTGTGTTTGAACTATTACACTTTGCCTAGAGTTGTAGCGGTTAGTTGATAGAAAATATTTCCAGTGTAGATGAGTTCAGCAATGTTGTAGGCCCGGTGACCAGCTTATTCTCAGTGAATTATTATTGGATTATTTGGGAGAGCTGTCAGTGTTTTGGATTGCGAGCGTTGTCAATTTGGTTTCGATCCACTTGAAAATGAGATCAGCGCGTAAATATCAATCCTTACTCTTTCCTCGCGTGTTTGACGAGCTAAAATTGATATCGATTAGTGACGCTTGTGAGGCAGTTCGCTCAATGCGGCTTTTTTTTTCAAATCTCTTTTCAGTCTGTCCTGAAAGGATTGTTCTGGAATCGATAGTGAGATTCTTTCCAAATGTTAGCCACTAGCTTTGCGAAAATTCTCTCCTTTCAATGCAATTCATGACAAACCATATATTTATGCTCACTTCTGCAATTTGAACGTTTTATACTAGGCACTCGTCGAGCATCTTCAATATTTTAGTTGGTGCCGAAGTGTAAGGATGCCTTGTAGGGTCGCCTAAACAGGACATGGGAAAAGGAATCGTCCACAATACATGTGGCTTTGCGCTAAATTGCAAGGTAATTTTGCTTAGAATAAAATTGAAAGCTAGGGTTAAGTTTAGGGTTTACCTTAGTGGTTAAGGTGAGATTTGTGGTTAGGTTCATGATTGGGCTAATGAATAAGAGTAGTATCGTGTTAACTGTAGAATTTAGGTCTAGGTCCGGGCTAGGGTTAAGATTAAGGGGACAGTTTAGTTTAATGTTAGGGTTAATGTCGGCGTTCAGACAGGGGTATATTTACCTTTCCTGATATTTACCGTAAGGCCACCTATTTTAAGCAGGCGGAGCAGTTCCTATGCTACATCGTGTTTAGGCGGCCATACAAGGCATCCCTTATGAAAAGATTCCTATTTTGACGTGATTTTAGGATTCTTAAATCAATCTGAAAATGCTCGATCACATTCAGAAAATTCAGTTTTTTACCCCGTCAAAATTTAATCTTCAACTTGAAGTATATCAGTTGGCAGCAAACTTGATAGGCCCTAGTTTGAAGTTAGATATTAATATCTGAGTCGACATCCATCAACTGCGGCTGGATAGCCACGCAATATTTACAAATTCTCAACAGGCATCCACTTACATTACTTGCCACGCCAACAGCACAAGTACTACTTAAAAGCCCAGACAGCTTTTTTGTCGATACTCGGGTGCTGCATGACACAGCTGAGAGTCGGCTAATCTGTGGTCCCCAGCGTCCCCAGAACTTGAACTTTGGGAGTTTTCGTCTCCTCAGAAAGTAATCGGAAGCTTGCAGTCGATCAGTCGCTGGATGACCTTCTGAGGGGCCGAACCCCGTGCAACCTAATCGTGCCAGTGTGGTAAATCATGAAGTCTACAGAAGCATCAACATAGTAAGGTGTAAGACGCCACCGGCTACCCAAATGTAGTCAAACTGATGCTAAGTACTGTTCAAATTTTTTTCCGGCCACCGAGGCTTATCCGAAGGCTGGAAAGAATTTGCAAGCACAATGTGGATGGTAAATAACAACACCTTTATCAAATTACATTCCGTTCCTCAATTTCCTGCAAAAGCATAGCAAGCAAATAACCAAAATACCAACAACTTTAATGCTTCTGAAGCGTAAGATCAGCGTGCCTTTGTACTACTCACATCAGGCAAGTAACAAGGTACCTGCCGGAAGTCCGTGAAATATTTTCTTATTTATATTTTAATTTCTTTGCATACTCGCCTTTAGATCTTTCTCAATTAACCTGATTTTGTACTCAAATACAAAAAACCTTAGTATACACTCTCTCAATTAGACTCATCAATGCCGTCTACGCTGGGACCTCCCAACTGCCACCCGCGGCGCAGCGGAAGAAGAAACCGTTCAAATTCAACACAATGACGGCACCGTTTAAACAGGTGGGTCTGAGAAGTATCAGTATTGTAAATTCTTGTGTACCAACTTCGCATTTTTGACGGCAATCACACAAACATCTGTTTTTCTGCACAAAACATCCTAGTAATGCCTATCTCCTTGTTTCGCGAACGTGCAGTTAGTGAATCTTGCAAACAGAACAGTGATAAAGCATATTCTGAAAGTTTGGGCTTAAAATTGAACATTTTTGGACTGGTTTTCGAATAGACAACAATAATCCACGCAGTAAATGATTATTGTCGTGTAACATAATTCCGAACTAAACTATAAAGAAGAATTGCCTATTTGTATTTGGCCACCATCTGTGAAAATCACACTCACTTACGTAGTGGTTCCCGATTCATCAGTATCCTACGAATTATTAATATCTTATCGCATGATGGAAACCCAAATGAGCTTTAAATCACGCGATGTAAAACAGAGGGCAAATACTTGCATCTAACTTGCGAATAAGACAAGTTGGTGAGCATTACTTACAAGTATAATTCTTTAAGAGTTTCGGGCACCCATTAAGATTTTCTTGAGATTTCACAGACCTGCCTATCGCCCTTTTTATCCTCTTTTTGCAGATGGAGAACATTCAAATTTTTTTGACTGCCGCAGAGGCTTATGGTGTGCCGAGGGCCAGCCTCTTCCAGACTGTTGACCTCTACGAATTGCGAAACATGACTCAGGTCTTGAACTGCCTTCTCCAGCTTGGTACTGAGGTAAAAACTGCAGGTTTACCGTGCTGGTTTTAGGGGGGTTACGACTCCTCGTCAGTTCATTCTCTTAGTACTCCATTGTAGCTCAAAACACTGAAAATCGCTGATAACAGCGAAAAGGAGAGTCCAGAAAGCAGTTGATAAGAAATAGATGTGACCGCTGGAACAAGAATTTTATTTACCGAACGTTTCGGATTCATTTTTGAACCCATCATCAGGGAGTTATTCATACACTAGGCATTGCAGTATTTATTTGGTGCCGATCGCTACGCTACCACATACCTATGATAATTGACGCCTCCCCCTTCATCGATGATGGTTACCCTGTGGTGTGATAATCGCTTGATGACCAACATTCGAGATGTTAATCGCTACAATTTCATCATGCATCTACTTCTTCTGAGACAGTGACTGATTAAGTGCTTTTATGAGCTCTGGTGCTAATCCTAGCATGTGTTTGGCAGCTGTAGCCATCCAAATGAATTCATTGCCTTTGGATTTGAGAACGTTTAAGCTGTTGAACCTCCTACTTAGACACTGATAATTCATGCACAAGGGTTGAAGAACTTATAGGATACAGTCGGTATGCTGCTGCCCTTCTACTAATATTTGCGGCTCCTTCCTTCAGCAAAGATAACTTTCCTTGGTACGATAATGGCTTGGTGGGCAGCATTCGAGTCGTTAATCGGTGAAATTTCCTCACCCGTTAGAGCGAACGGCTAGCCACGCAACTTTGTCGAAAGTTTCATGCGCAACCAAGGCAAAATACCAAACCGCACCAGACCCAGATTTTGGCGAGCGCCACCGTACGTGAAGAACGTCACTGAAACCGTTAGCCGCCTTCTCACACCACCCGGAGTAGAAGTTGCACACCGACCAGACGCAAATATCAGGTGCCAGATTATGAGGAAAAAAGACCCGCTACCACGGGCAGAAATATATGGAGTCGTTTACCGAATGTGGTGCAGTTTCGGACGAAGCAACTTCGTCGCAGAAACTGGTGACTACTCCGCACGCGAATGGCCGAGCACGTGGCAGCAGTTAGGAGGAAAGACACTAACTCTCATATCACGGCTCATGCGACAGGACCCGGCCACACTCTCCAGTTTGACGAGGCCAAAATTCTCGAAAGGACCGACTACCGCGTGAGCCGTGAACTACTTCATTCATGGTTCTCTGGCCCGCAGTCAATAAATAAGCGCAATAATCTCGCGGCTCCATATTCTCTGTTGAGATTTTGTCCGGGAAAAATTGCTAGCCACGTGGGGAGGATGCAGGTGATCAGTAGTCCTGGTGACAGTGAGCCAAATTGCCGAGTAAATGTCACGCAAGGCATCGACAACGGTGATTAAATCACGGCAATTAACGACTCGGGTAGGAACCAAGAAGCAATCAACGCATCAACTGTATCCCCCATCGATGAACACGAGAACCGCCAGCGGTATTATGCCTGTGGTTGCCTGTCAACCACGTCCTATAAATACTGCGCAATTTGTGCCCCCAAATACCCTTTTCTGCAACTGTCTCTGACGATGGGTTCGAGGGAGAATCCGAAACGCCAATACACACCATGTTCCAGTGATCGCCTCGGCGTCTTCTTCTTCACCCATTTTTGCTGTTGACATGATGATTGTTCCACCATCTGGCCCATTAACACTGGCGTTGGAACCAGTGCTCACACGCGGGATTTCCCAAGTGGCCAATTACTTTGGTCAAACTGAATCTCAGTACCGGATATGGGGTGGAGAGCTCACTGTACCTGTTACTGTCCTTCATTTCTCATTCATGCCCATGAAAGACTACTGATTCTGCGCTCAAACCTGTCAATCCATTTTTTGGCTAAAAATAACAGCAGTTTCAAGCGTCAGATAGAGTGCATACTTTTAACTCTCATAAAAGGTCCCGAGTATGACATTTACTGCATCTCAATCTGGGCATTATTAGCGTATGTGTTACGGGGATATCAATGTATGATTTTTTTGTCAGACAACCGAAAACAAAACACAACTCTCACGCTTTTTGGAAGAAACACTTTGAATCGTTTCTTAATCTCAGATTAGGCAAATACGAACTCTTTGCCGGATGTTAATTTTGCGGTCCTATTCTGGCGTATGACGTTTACTTATGGAATATACATGTCGGCCATCTCATATCATTGAATCGTTCTTTGGATATAAACATTATATACCCACACGCTTATTACTACAGGTCAGAGATGTAAAGTGAGTAGTTGGTAATTCACCTCCACAATTCTGAAACCTTCGTCAGCCTGATTGACGTACTGCAACCAATGCTTATGCATTTCTATTTTCTGTCGTAGTGCCAGCGCAACAATTTCAACGGCCCAGTCTGCGGACCAAAGCCGACCTACGAGAACAAGCGCGAGTTCACGGCTGAACAGCTAAATGCCTCGAAGACTATAATCGGCCTTCAGGCGGGCTCGAACAAAGGCGCTAGCCAATCAGGCATGAGCATGGGCGCCACTCGTCACATCGCCGATATCAAGGTCGACGAGATGTCAGCCGAAGCGAAAGGTGTGATTGGTCTACAGTCTGGCAGCAACAAGGGAGCCAGCCAATCAGGAATGAGCATGGGTGCGACCCGTCACATCGCTGACCTAAAGGTAGATGAGATGAGCGAAGCGGGCAAGACGAGCATTGGTCTCCTGAGTGGCACCAACAAAGGTGCCAGCCAATCAGGCATGAGTATGGGAGCTGTTCGGCATATTGCCGATACTCGGGTCGGCGAGATGAGCGCAGAGGGCAAAAGCACGATTGGCCTTCAGGCGGGCTCCAACCAGGGTGCCACCCAATCTGGTATGACCATGGGTGGCGTCCGCCACATTGCTGACATCAAGGTCGAAGATATGTCCAAGGAGGGTGCCTCTGTGATCGGCTTACAGGCTGGCTCTAATCTCGGTGCCAGCCAGGCGGGCATGAACTTCGGGGCTCAGAGACACATTGGTGATGTCAAGGTCGGTGAACTGGAGTAATTTGGGAGCCCACCTGAGAAACCATCGAATGGCACATTTTTAAATATCCTGAGCATGATCTGGTTAACAGAGCAAACTAATCGACACGTTGGATTGTTGTGCTTTGAGCTCCTTTTTCTTTGCAGCCGCCTTTCCTGACTTTGATGTGGCCTCGCGCTTTCGTTTTTTCTCTTTCGTTTTGCATCTCTTCAGGACGGCTGGAAATGTTTTCATTTCCATTTGGCATACATACTACACTTATCAACGAAGTTTTCTTTTGCTTTAGTTGTCTTGGCATAAACCCATCTGTTGGTATAAGTGAAGAGAGGTTACGAAAGAAAATGGTTTGGTTACGTTCACAATATATCTAAAAAGTCATGTCCGGATCACCTGACTCCGTGTCCCACACTTAATAATTTCAGAAATTTTCCTCAATTATTCTTCGGAGTCAATATATTAGAAACGGCATATAGAATGCTGGGGGACCAACTGAGGAGCCAAACCCCTCGTTGCTGCATCATGCAGCAACAAAAACATCGGTGAAACACGTGTCTGGCTTTTAGCTCGTAGTTATGTCGGGAGTACGGTAGAAGATCTTTGTCATATATATATATATATACCCGATAGTTTGCGGCTCACCGATCTGCTTAAGGAACATGCATGTTCCGTTGTGCCCTGGAGCGCACCCTAGTGCCCTCGCAGGCGGTCGCATGGCGAAGAGCAGCATATGATGTTTATGGAACCGACAAAGACAAGGGAGACCGGAATGGCCATTTCTGGCTTATAAACCGTCATCAACCCGTCATACCCAATCCAAAGTGTGGACCACCTGGGATTCGATGGCTCAGAGGTAGAGCGTTCGACTTAATTATCAAAGGCTAATAAGCCAGAAATGGCCATTCCGGTTTCCCTTGTCTTTGTTGGTTCCACCTAAACATATATACATGGCGAAAATGATAGACTGTATCCCCGAAATAGGAACTAGCTAAAAGCACAGACCTAGGTTTCGCCGATATTTTTTGTTGCTGCATAGAGCAGAAACTAGGGCTCGTCTCCTCAGTAGGACAGTCCTGTTAAATCAGGTTTATCTGTGCAGTCAGAGTTGCAGGAGACAAGCAGTGGGGTAGTGTTTATACTTTCGTGGTCATCGTCCGCATGCTCCCAGGGCTCACGGTGGACGGAAGTATGGGGGAAGGAGGATGACGGATTATTCTCAGTATATGTGCCTCTCGTCAGAGATCGGCGTTGAAACCTTGGCCACGGTCGCCCATGTCTGCATTGACCTTAGCTGTCGTCCTAAACTGGCAAACGTGTTTACGCGTCCACGACTATCTGCTGTCTCGTCTGCCGGATTAGTGAAGGAGGCCACCGTAGTAAAGACTGTACATTCATCTGATCCGGGTTGAGGTGCGGCTACGTGCCTGTCCGCCATGCGTTCGTACATGTTGAGCCTAGGTTCGCGTTTGCTCTTTTGTTAATTGAGCTGCGTCCGGAGGGCTTGGTAGGCTGCAGGAAGCGCAACGCAGCGGTTTACCAAGTTTGTCCCCGTGTAACAGGCCTCGATTATTTCTCTGGATATGCGGCCAATTCCTCGATCAAGGAGTCCAGCGTTCTGGTAGGTGAACATGTGCCTTGAGTTTGCGCAGTGTTCCGCCACCGCAGAAATGGGTTTATTCTCCCTACTGCCTGCATGCGTTCGTTAACACGGGTCTGTAAACGCTTTCTGGTTTCTTCGATGTAGTTAGCCTCGCAGCATGCACACTGGATCCGGTAGATAACTTTTTTAAGAGCAACTTGTGGCAGGAGGACTCTTGGTTTCATGACAAGATGCCTAATGGTTGAGTTCAGTCGAAAAGCGATGCTGATTCCTGGGCACAGCCACAGCGGTCTCTTCAGCTACTCAGTCCTCGGAATGGCTCAGGGGGGTGCGACCCACCGCAGACGAATTTATAGTGTCATTTGATGTCGCCTAACTCTTTTCCTCAATCCCGCGGGAGTTGGCAGTTGAATCAGTCAGCGAATAGCTTGATAGGCAGTATGATGATGTAGGTGAGTCGGTAAAGCGGAGCTATCTCATCCAACGCCTAAAATTCTGTCAGCGATGTAGACAGAGAGCGGTGATTTCATTAGCGTCCCTCTGATCTGCTCTAACATTGTCCCCTCGATAACGAAATACGTCTTCAGACAGCTTAGGAGGACAGCTAAGGTCAATGCAGACAAGGGCGACCGCGGCCAACGTTTCAACGCAGGTACCTGACGAGAGGCACGTATACTGAGAATAATCCGCCACCCTCCTTCGCCACTTCCCCCGTCCACCGCGAGCCCTGGGCGCATGCGAACGATGGCCGCGAAAGTCAAAACACGGTCCTCTCTGAGGTTTGGGATCCTTTCCGCCCACACCCCTTCCCACCTACCACTCTGACTGCATAGGTGAACCCAATTTAACAGGACTGTCTCCACCTATAAATACTCTGAGGCGTGTTAGCACACTTATCTCTGACGATGGAGCTTGTTTGCATTTGCAATGTCAGGAAAAACTGGTCAAAACTGCATACAATCATATAATTAATAATTTTGCACTAACAAGTAGATAACAGTGAAGCGTTTTGGAGAACGTGAGAATTAGGAGAATTCGAGCGTTTCATAGATGATTCGTATTTTCCACTTTTTTCCTTTGCACTTGTACGAGTTGAGCGTGAGGATAACCTAAAAGAGAGAATAATTGTCTAGGTATATTCTGATCTACTAATTGAAGAGAAGAGACCAGTTCCAAGAAGTTTTCGTGAAAAAGAAGCCATGATTCCTGAAACAAGAGGTTTACTAACGTGACTTTTCGAATTCTAACTCCAATCGCCCCCGACACCTACCCCCTTGCCAGGCACCAGTCTTAATATAGCTGAATTTGCAATGAAATCCCGAGAAATTTCGATTTGGCGTAGTTTATGGGTTGAAGTTTGAGTTACGGTTAGGTCGGACGAAGATTATCGATTTCCTGTTTAAAGTTTCTACGACGTTCCAACGTTTCCCTTTAACTGTACTGGTCTGAATAGAATTTATCGAAAGCAGCGCGTATGCCCCTTATAATCCTCCCCGTATGCACACCTCCCAGACAACCCACACAAACGGACGAAGATTATCGATTTCATGTTTGAAATTTTTACAAAGTTCCAAAGTTTTCCTTTAACTGTACTGGCCTGAAGAGAAGTAATCAAAAGCAGCGCGTATGCTCCTTATCATCATCCCCCTATGCACACCTCTCAGACAACCCATACAAACGGACGAAGATTATCGATTTCCTGTTTTAAGTTTCTACGACGTTCCAACGTTTTCCTATAACTGTACTGGCCTGAAGAGAAGTTATCGAAAGCAGCGTTTATGCTCCTTATCATCATCCCCCTATGCACACCTCTCAGACAACCGACACAAGCGGACGAAGATTATCGATTTCATGTTTTAAATTTCTACGTCGTTCCAACGTTCCCATATAAGAAATATTTACCCTTCCTGAAATTTTACACACCATCCCCTATACTATGGAAGGATTCTTTTTATTTTCATATCCTCTCTAGGGACCATATACGCAATTCCTATCCATATTCTCATTTAACGGGTAACGTGTCATTTTAAGTTGGCTAAGACTCGCGGTGACAAAAGTATTTTACTACCTGAATCAGCAATCTGTCATCTGAGATGCCGTGAAACGTTTTCCAAGACCTTTAGGATGCCCTGGAATGGGGCGGCAACCGTTCCTTGCGTTCTGGCATCCGTCAGCTCTGCATTAACAGCAACCTAAAATAAAATTGCGCCTGCCAACGAGAACACAAATTTAAAGTTGTGAAAATTCCCATTAAAAGATTCGAACAATGACTTGGCTAGCATACGCGCTGCTTTCAATAACTTTGGTCAGTACAGTTATAGGGCAACGTTGGAACGTTGTAGAAATTTAAAACGTAAAATCGATAATTTTCTTCCATTTGTGTGAGTTATGTGAGAGATGTGCATAGGGGAAGGATGATAAGAAACAGTGTGATAGGCGGTAGTGTGCGTTTGGTCGAGCCGTTCTAGGGGACAGGATAGGGCAGAGATGGCGCGGAGGAATGCATGCAGCTAAGCGACCGTTGGCCAAGCTAAGCGTGGAGCTTGTACGAGGTACTTTGGTGCGCACAAGACCGGCTTCTTCAAGCTTATGGTAGTCACTTCTGTTGCTGCTAGTAGACGTTGACCCAGTGGCTTTGGGCAGTTTGATGGGACCTTCTAAATTAAACAGAAAGCTTCGCAGGGGTCCACAATATGTCCGGTGTCAACAATATGTGCAAAGATTACGCTTTTGATGCTCTTGACTTCCCTTTCGTTCAGTCATGCTGGGCGGTGTTCTCTTATTCTTTTTGATAGGTGCCGACTCGTGCGACAAATATAACCTGCTCCATGGGAGCAAGTATATGATTAAATGCATATGTAGGTGGTCTGAGCCGGCAACCTATCCTTACCTGCACCTTGTGAAAGAGGGTTGGTCGAGAACACTATCTGAAGTCTTATTGCTGGGAACGTTTGTGTAACGGCTTGGTTTAGGCGTCTTTTCAGGAGTTCACTAGCCGCATCCCCTTGAAAGGGGAAGCCTGGAGGTAAGGAAGAGCCAATCTCCTATAAACCCCTAATTGTGTTCGTGGCATGGCAGGGAGGCATTAGCCGGAAACAGCCGTCCGCATGCACCCCATGAATGTCCTCGACTTGCGTAACGCATGCCTGCCGCAACAGACTAGTTGCCCCAAAGTTTGCTGCACCTTCCGACAGGCCAGCCTTCCCACCCGCTGTGTTTCATTCTAGCTCAACTTTTGCATGCCAAAACTGCCCTGGTAAACTGCAGGGAAAGCAAATATTCCAGTTACATGGGCCAAGTCACCTTGGCTTCTCTTGCGTAAAAAATCATGTGCCATAAACTTTTTTGGAGATTTTCTAGAGGATACAGCAGATCTCACAAACTTTGCCCCACTTTTTGTGACGGAACCTCAAATGGAGACGAGGACTTACATGTGCTCGAAAAATTGAGAGAGAGAGAGAGCTACGCTTTATTTTGAAAGTAAAATTCCAAAAAATTTAGCAAAAATGGTCCTCCATTCACGATGAAGAATCGTCCTTGAATGCATCTCAAAATATCGATCAATTTGGACTTCCTTCAAAATGGGGCCAGCGTCGTGCGCTGATGACCTCATTTTGTTGTTCGAATAAACAAATGGTGTTAAAATTCAAGGATATAACGGGTGAAATAGGCCAATCGACGTACATATAAGAGCATTCACATGCGAATGGAGTGCAGAATAGATGGCGGTTCAATTTCAAAAGCCCGCCAATTGATGTACATTTAACATTCACGGCGACAAGGACCAGGTTACGCATGTGGTTACAAGATTTAACTAAGCAGGAGTTAGTAGGCTGCACGAAGGGCCAAACGGGCGCTGCAACTATCCCCAAAACTGCGAAGCCATTGAACATGAAACATTTCGGATTCAGAAAAAACTTTTGCAAGACAAATTTCCGAAGCAACAGTAATATAAATATATCCCTCTGTGCTTCCATTGCCAAAATATGGTGGAAGTGATACAAGCATAAGAGGTCGATAGGAAAAACAACTGTATCTTTATGTTCCTAGTGGACTGTTTAGGTAAACTACCGCAAATTTGCCCTGTCAAAAGCAAACGAGACAACAGGCAGGAATGCACCTGAGATTATTTCTCCCTTTAGCCAGTTAAACGATATCAGGTAAATTTTGTTTTTGTTTTTAAACCACATCAATTGTTTTAATCAAAATTTCGACTTGCGTAGCATCTACTGCAATCTCTCTTCTTTCACTAGCGTGAGCCTGGCCGCAAGATATGGTGAGAACGGTGAGAAGTGGTCTCTAGCGCAGTGGCTTATGAAGCTAACTAGCCGTCAGTGGGCCGAAGTTCTGTGAGGACGGCATCCCAGGAGTTGGTATCACTCACTCCCGTGCAGAAGCCCACTGTCTGACTTGGTCAACCATTTGCTGTTGGGATGGCACGAGCTGCCAAAAATGCGTCCTTTCTCACCAGATGCCATAGGACAAAAAGTAAATAGTGAATGAGTTAATTCAACTAAGTCCTTCTTCTAACCGGATAGAAATACGTGCAAAAGAACTCAAATACGCGCAGAATATTGAAAATGAACCTGCTTACTTAAATCTGTGGAGAGTTTTCAAAGGCGAATTCATGTTTGCAAAGGCACTACTCCTGAACAGCACTCTAAACCAAAGATCCACGTGATTCAGGGCTGATTTTAGCCTTCATCGACTGAGCTTCTAACCAGCATGCAAACAAATAAGCTTACTTTTTGTACAAAACATTCTTATCTAGCAAACTGCCTCCTCTATTGACTGTTTGAAGGCAATAGTTTAGGCTTCATGCCTTAATAAAACGCGCTCCCCTGGGAGGTGCTCCATAAGCTTGCCATTATATATGTATCATCATTGTGTATTCCCGACGAATTCGGACATCGTCCTCCCACATCAGACAAGTTATCTTAGTTGTTAATTTTAACATTGAGAACATCTACGAGAGCATGGTATGGCAGTCGTCAGTCAGACCGCCTTTCGGTGCAGGAATAGGCAAATATCGATTCCCTCCAAAGGTGGTAAATGCGGCGCTCGCAGTTCAACGGGGGAACCCTTGTCGCGAAAGCGAACATCATTAGTTCGATTCAGTTCAACCACGCATGTGTTCTCGTCGTGCTATTTTAACCCTTTTCACTAGTCTGCCACGAGAAGCGCTCTGATCCGAATTAATTTTGAAGCTGGCAAAAGGAAATAGGCAAATATCGATTAGGAAAATATCGATAGCAAATATTGATAGGAAATAGGCAAATATCGATTCCCTCCGAAGGTGGTAAATGCGCCGCTCGCAGTTCAACGGGGGAACCCCTGTCGCGAAAGCGAACATCGTTGGTTCGATTCAGTTCAACCACGCATGTGTTCTCGTCTTGCTATTTTAACCCTTTTCACTAGTCTGCCACGAGAAGCGCTCTGATCCGAATTAATTTTGAAGCTGGCAATAGGAAATAGAAAACACTGCCTCGCAGTAAATGCCTTGTGTTTGTGCGATTTCGCCAATTTCCTTGGTCGGTACTTAAATTATTCCTTTTTTGTCAAAAATTAGCGCTGCCATGGCATTTCTTAAAAAAACGGCTTCCATTGGGCGTTATTCTTGCGTTTGGCATTTCACTATAAATAAAAACGTTCCGCTGTTTTAGCATAGTCAGATCAAATTAGCTGTGGAAAAAAAACAATAAAAAGAGAATGTCTTCTGTTCTTCGAAGGTCGTGCTGAGTGATTGTACTGTAAGTGAAAGTTTGAATTGTATTTCGTTAATACCTCGCCAAAGGTGATCAAACGTCCGAGGTCCCGCCGCCCACTATCACCGACACCACCCTCTCTCCAGCAAACCCCGGCGTCAATCGCAGTGACGATCCCCACTGGCACCATTTCCCCATTCCGATCACCCAAGGGACCAGACCCCACTACTCGCCGCCTGATACCACCACGACCACCATGACCGCCAACACCGCCACCAGTACCAGCAATGGGAAATGAATCATAAGCTGTCCTCATTGTGACCGCACATTCAGCTCACACATCAACTTGGTCGGGCACTATCGAATCCATCACAAAGAGATTGGTGAACTAGTACCTGCAGCACCAACACACAGCAGAGATCACCTGCCCCACTACCTTCACTGTCATCGCTCATACACTCATTGCATGGGCTTACTAGGCCACATGCGCACACATGACAGCGGAATTGACCACGATGCTGACACACCTAACACATCTTGTGCACCCATCAACACTACCATCCCCATTCCTCCCATGAGCGCAAGCATCAGTAACAACAGCACAACCCTCATCATCTCAGCACCTCCTGTCCTATCCTGACCTCATTGTTACCGCATATGCACTTCACACATCGGACTGGTCGCTCACTCGCGAGTCCATCGCACAGAGACCGGCGAATCAGTGCCAAGAGCACCAACATACATCTGCCGTATCTGACTCAACTGTTCACACTGCCGAAGCACATTCACACCCCGCATGAGCCGTTTCGGCCACATGCGTCTCCACGATAACCTGCGGTAAACCACCGCAGTTTAGACCACACCAATGCATACTACGCCACAAACACATACAAATCAGCCCCACCACCATCGCATACCTCAGACTAGCACAGTATCCTAGACACCGTAGCTTTGAAGGCTGCTAACTAAAGCTAACACTAGACCACAGCATCAGCTCAGTGTGTGTTGTGCATTGAGTGGCCGACCCTGTCAGCCAATGCGCCCACGCCTGCATCAGACAACTAACCGGCTCGGACGGTGGTCTGCGTGTGGTGGTGGGGGAGAGAGCGAGGTCAACGGTTCAGTGCGTTTTCCTCACTATAAACAATCTGATACGCGCTTGAAACTATCACGGTGCGCTAAAAGCCGTGGCTTGGAAGGTTGCTAATTGACGGGATAACTTGGACCGTGTGGTCAGCCCAATGTGTGTTTTGTGTGGAGTGGCTGACAGGCGGAGTGAGAGTAAGGCTGCAATGGCTCCTTTTCAATGTGGCCTTTTTGGCACTTCCACTCCATGGGATCCGAGCCAGGTGTGGTGGTACGCCCAGGGGCGGCTCCGGCCGCGCCAGTCACCTGCGCAATCTCCCATCTCTCGTCTTCTTGACTCTGTCTGTACACCGGGCTCAGGTGGGGGAGGAGAGAGTACGGTAGCGGTAGTGCAAGTTTACCATCACTTAAAACTAATTCACAGGGAGAGGGGCCATTTAAACCCCAGAAACGCCAGTCCGTTGGTGACTGCGGAGAGCTCTGTGCCGGCGCCAGATCGATAAATTGATTGACTGAGTTCTCATTGGAGGCCCAGGCTTCACTCAATTCTCGGCATTTCTTGACTTCCGCATGGGCGATTAATTGCGTTGCTGCGATGTTAAACTCGTGACCCGTTTCGTAGATGTAGGCAGCCGTTTGTGATAATTCGTCAGCCCGTCTTACAGCTTACTGATGTCCGTGTATGAGCGATTCAAGCCTGCGTCAAGTCTGTCCTGTGTAGTTACAAAAATAATTTAGGCACGGAATGCGATACACTGCAACCGACTGCTTATTAAAATTTAATCTCTCCTTGATTTTTACGACCCTGTTGCACATGGTAGCTTTCGGTTGGTGCACAACTCCATACTGGCAGCACATGTACTAGCTAAGTGTCCAGGCACGTGTTTCGCCGATATGACAAGCATTGATAAGGTAGGAGAATCTGTGGGTTTCCCAGCATTCTCCGTATGCTTTCTGGTAGATGCTACGATAGCTAGTACCTTTGCTGTCCATAGGATATTTCTTGTAACCTCGATATATACCACTGGCTATCTGTTGGCAGTTTAAGGAATATTTTACCCTTATCCCACTCTAACTGATGGACTTCGATGCAAGGATTCCTATAAAATTTCGGTCTGCGGCTATGAAACTTAGCTCAGACTGATTAACTACAAATAAGAGATTAATTTCAAGGAAATTAAAAAGAAGAATCACCATGTTTTCTTTAAAAGATTGAGTGAGCATCTTGGATCTCACATGCTTGATACTTTTATGGACGTCACAGTAAGAAGGAACCAGAGCGCCTGACTGTCATTCCACCAACCGCCCATTCCATACAACACACAGGACCAACTGTGCGGACTGGGTTCTGTCATCAGGTAGCAGCCTTTTATGCTAAAACGTGTACGCGTTGTCCTTTACCACGTGAGTTATTTTGGTGGCACTGGCTCATGAATCTCGCTAGGTTAATCTCAAATCCTCTCTGAACCACGAGGTTCACAGTTGCTGAGCAAATACCTTAAATGAGAATCGACTGAAAATCCTAGACAGGCAGTAAAGAGTGTTTTGTAACAAAATAACCTGACAGTTTCAAATAAAATTCGCTAACTAAAGGCTTTTGCTGTTGATATTGAATAGAAACACCACAGGATCATATACTGGTCTGCACATTTAGGAGGTGTAACCATGGGCACTCAGTCGGCTGAGTTCCTGAACACTCCCAATAACGGCGATCTAATCTGGTTTCCATGGTAATAACCGCAGGTCTGATAGCGTCGATGTAACTGCACTCGCTGAAGCGTTTTCGTTTTGGCCATATTTCGGTGTTTGACGTTTCGCTAATCCAGGAAGCTTTACGACGTTTATGGAATTTTTCCATGAATGGCAAACACGGAAGCACCATGACTCACCCAGGTATGCGAATCAGTAGGTTTTCGACCTAGACTTGCCGCTTTGACCAGCTTACTGCGTATCGTTCCGCTGGAAGTGCAGGTTGTGGGCACGCAATTTTCAGTTTGCGCCGCGAGAGATGAAGCAGACCTTGTAGCCTAGTTACCGGCACATCCATCAAACGCTTAGGAGGTACATCCTTCACACCAGGAAGTCATCCCGCACGCTGATTCATCATTCTGGCCGTCCTGTCAGACACTGCCTCCCCGAAAAGTCTTCAGTTACTGTTCTGCTGATAATACCTTTTTGCGTACTGTCGTAAAGTAATGCGATTCTTTTCCAATGGGACGTGGATCTGGTAGATTTTAAACTCTTCTAGGCTTAATATGTAAATCTTCAAGCCTTTTTATGAAACACCAACAGAACTAATATTTCACTTTTATTCCAGCTGAAACCTGTTCGTTTTTTCGAGTCGTCGGTATTTGTACCTATTTTGTCTTCCAGATGGTGCAAGACCATGTTTGTTTCTTTATATAACTGAGGGAAATGGTTTTTAAATGACTCAAGAGGGAAAAAATAAGAATTTTCTGTAGTTTTATTATCAAAAGTCTACACGTTTATCAATTGATTGCCTTTTCTAGCCAAATAGAAGTTTGAAATTCCAAGAAGGACGTAGCCATTGCCCTTGTCCGTGACATGCTCTGAAACTCAGGAACTGCATGCAGAGTACCTCAACTGAGCTTCTGAACAGCAGCAGTTCCCTAAAGGAGATCTTAGGTTTTAAAGCATCATTTGCAGCCTTAAATTACTTCATGCACAGTAGCATAGTGCATTTTGGATGTAAAAATGTTCCAGTTTTATTTTAACTTGCACTTCGGAAAACATCTATACCCACCGATGCTCATTTTTTGCTGATTTAAATTAAATTCCACCTCCTAGCAACCAGCAAACGAGGTTATTTATAATTTCAGGTTGTGGAGAAATCGCAATATCTCCTAATTTAGGTTTACAAGCAGTGCGCACTTTTATCGACCTCATGCGCACCTGCAAACCAAACCCGATTTTGCCATTTCTATCGAAATTTTTATTTTTTTATTTTTTTTATTTTTTTATCCAAATGCTCTCACTGGTCATATTTGTTCGCTCCTTCATTGTATCCTGAAATCGCTGGCAGATATGCCCATAGAAGGATACTAAGTATGGATCGCAAGGTAATATTAAAAATCCTGCGGATATATTAACGGAGGCAACATTCTTTTCGTTAATGTAACCTTTGCATAAGTGTCAGTTCTACACAACGTGTAAGAAAGATGGGATTTTATGAGCGTTTTTGAATTATGTGGTAATTTATACAAATCCCAGAAATTAAAATAAGACTGCATTTTATTTAAGTGATCCTGTTCCGAAACTTAGTTTAGATTGGGAGATAAATACGGGAAACTGCAAAATAAGAATTCAGCTTGCTTCCATGTGCAAAGTTACTTAAAATTACTGGACAGAATCGCCACCGGGACACGGGAATCAGAACATACCCGAAGTATGTTAGTTTTCCAGTAAATTCCAAGAAGACTACAAATATTCCCTTAACTGTAGTCCTTAACTTAATTCCCCTGGCATTTAGGACAAAATCACCTGTATCACTGATGATTCCTGGTCCCATGTCCTGTTGGGGGTAGCTTATAAACTATCCCTATGGAATTTCGTTTAAATATAATTGCTCACCCAATTAATCATCTAATCTCTGCTCTGCGTAAACATATATATGACCCTCGGTCGAAAATTTGTTAGTATCGGTGGATACTGAGCCCAGAAATATCTGCTTCGTGGGTCGCATTCAAGAACATAAAGTAGACAGCGCATGGTTCATTGATAGCATCGATATTCTTAATATAGACTAACAGTCAGATGCATCACTCTAAGCTAAATATGCCAACCAGTTTTAAGTTGTTTCGAAAAAAAAGAATTATGAAGGACTGTTGAGATAAACTGTTTGCACTCTATCTGCGTAGATAGATCACAACGTACGCTTCTTTCTGAAGGTTAATCTTTTACAAAATATTTAAACAGTTTACTGAATAGGACAACAATCCAACCTAATTCCTTGGTATTCTGACTATAATGTATTTAATAGTTTACTAAAAATATGTTTCCCATTATCCATATAGGAGACAAATTACCATCTTTTTTCTATAAAGAATATATTTAATAATTTATAGATCGAATTTTTGTAAAATAAATCCTATGTCTGTCCCATTGCATAAGATCATTATAATCTCCAAGAATTCATTGGGGATATTTAATTTAGTGAATGAGAGGAAAGGAACACTAGGTGGCAAGGATTTCAATCACAACCCTTAAGGTAAACTCTCCAGTTTAAGGCAAATTAATACGTATAGTGTCATTTTACAAACTATCCCTTTTCCAGAAAACAACTGCTTGAAGAGAACTGATGAACATTGCACTTGCTATCATATTCCCCCTAACAATACTTCAGTAAAAGCGCATTTCCCTGAAGCTGACCAGGGTGAGAACAAATTCACTTGTATCACTTGAACCCTCTTATCTCAGCGTAGTATAAAGTCTCCCCTTGAATTCTGCAGCTGTTACGCTCATTTCTTGGATATTAGAGTATTTGAAAGAATTTTTAACCAAAAGACCCAACAAAAAATATACTGGTTTCGTTTCTTGGTTAATCAAATAAAAGGAATCATAATTTTATTACGCAGGTTTTTCCTTGAAGCATACTGTCGACCAAAGATTATATCAAATTGTCGGAATTCTCCAAGATGGCGTAAATCAGTCCTTCGTCGAGGGTGTAAAACATAAATGGATAGCAGAAGCTCGAGAATACTGTCACAAAGCCTTCATTAGATATAATATAAAATGAGCCTACGACAAATAAACATAGTTCAGAAATGAGATTACCAGAAGAAATTCAGTTCAGTTCAGTTTACTTGACGGAAAATATAGGTATGTGACTTCGAATCCCCTAGTGGTGCAATGTACAATACCACGTAAAAGTAGCAACATGAAGAGCGTTGTTGAACTACAAATATTTGTCAATGTGTGTGGATATGGCAAAAATAACTAAATTTCCGAAATTTATTATTAACTTTTTTAAAGTAATACATCTGCTCACTTAAGAATATTAACTGGAATATGCCGTACTGTACGCTGTTCGGCGATGGGACAATTTTAATGAACTATACAAAAACAGTTACTGCGCCCGATTAAGTAATATGTTTGTTTTCGTATACTGTTTAGGATAAAGCTAGAGAATTAAATTAGGTTATGATGACTTGGTGGACGTATGGCCGCTCTGATTAAGCCTCCTCATAAAATTTCTACGGGTGCAAACACTTTTGTCCTTTACTGCCTGGCGGACCGTGCGGATGATGTAATTAACTTTGAGAATTAACCTTTTACTACCTAGATAAGGTCTACCTAGTAAGGTCTCTTCACTTTTTCTAGTGTATGATCGGCGTAACGGTATAAACTATTAACAATCAAATATATTTCACACATTGAAGCAAAACTATTTATTTTAAAAAAGTTAATCTACAGAAAGTTATTAACTGCGTCCATAGAAATATATGGAAAAGTAAACCTTTCCAGCATTTCAGTTATTTCCCTTGAAAATCGAACTGAATTTTTAGTCTTCGTTTATAGGCCGAAATGACCGTCAAAATTTTGATCGGAAGTCATTTGATTTGTTCAGCATCGTTATTTGCAGCAGAGAGAATAACATAACAACAGTCAGCATGCAGCAAATGGTAGCTTTCTTCTCCTAGAATCCTTGTTCCCAGCGTCACCATCTAATTGTAACTATTCTTAACATAGCTCCCCTTTCTGCAAAACGGTAAATAAAGGGTTTTTCTAATGTCAGATTGCTCTGAGGCTTTGATTATTCTAACGGCATAACTTTGGTTTATAAAAGATCACAGAACTTGCCTGTTTGGTGCTATACGAAGAATTCCATGGCCGACCCACAAATTGAACAGTAAATAAAGAATAAAATCGCGTGGCCTCTACAACCATTCATCTTTGGAGTCTGTCAGAAAAATAAGCTATGCGAGTTGACCTAACAGAGTACATAAATTTAAGTGAGGCATATTTTCTAGGGCATGCTCCGCCAACTAAAACATGATTTTACATTTAATGAAATTAAGTGCGATAAAATTTGAATGACCATAATATATTTAAAACAACAGAACTTCACGCTTCGCAAGTCTTGTTTGTAAGCCTGCAACATTTCGTGCGCCCTGAAGTACAATAATAATGTAAAAATATTCGTGTCTCACCTTATCTATCAAATGTTTCTCCTGGCTTTACTTTGAAAAAGATAAAAGATGTGGGCGTTCACCTGCAATGTGTGCCATAAACCATTTCTTTCAAGAAGACGAGGCAGTAGAGAGGGGTTTTTTTACTTACCGAATAACATCTACATCTGAGGCCTCCCGTTTTATGTCCATTTTACTAGATGGCTTTATTTGAAGTTTTGGTAATTAGACATCATCTTTACTTTTACTTAAAAATGCGACCCAAGCCGTTGTCTGCATAATAAAAAGGCCTAGAACTCCATATAGAGATAAAAGGTTGTAAGAATAACTTTTTCGTGTGAAAGTGAGAAGCAGTAGATGCGATCGCTGAGACAAGAGCTTTATATCCTGACCTTTCGGATTCCCAGTTCGAGTTGGAATCCGAAACGTCAGGCGAATAAAGCTCTTGTTCCAGTGATCGCGTCTTCATAAAGAATTTTGTGAAACTGGTGTTTTACGAGTTAAAAAAGGTGTTCCAATGAACGTGCACGTAAAGGCACTGAGACCGTCAGTGTCAATCACAAATCTTTCGCAGGCAGCTGGCTTTAATCCTGCCAGCCCCCATCCCTCCTGAGACATCACTAACTTCAGCACGAGAACAAGATCTTGTTCCAGTGATCGCATCTACTACTCCTCAACTACTTTCTGGGACTCGAATTTTCGCTTGTATCTTTTGCATGTTTTGACAAGTGATTTTACAAAAAAAACATGTTTGCGAGGACGCCGAAATTTACAGTTTTCACTGACATGTCAGAAACGCTTTGGATACAAAGAATCGATGAGTAAAAGATTGAGGACAGATTAAAGTCGAACAGTTTACCTCAAATGCAAAAAAGGAGCGGATATCATCGCGTTTGCTGATTAATTTTCCGTTTATTAATCACCTAAAATTTTGCAAAGTTTTATTCCTATGCAGGGTCCATATGGAAATTTAAAAATAATTTTCACCCAGAGCAACCGCATCTCGATGAATGCGAAAACTAAAAACTGTCACCCACATTGGTGGAGTTCATTTTAAAAGACTTCGTGAGACCGGCTCGTATACAACTTTTAAGCTGTCTGGGTAATATCTCATCCAAAGAATTGCTAAAAAACTGTTTCAAGTTGCAGCCGTCATTCAATACGGTTATTAAATTGATAGAAGATGTATGCATTCTGTTCATCTGCAAGTTACGTTTATTTGTTTCAAACAGAATTGACGTTTTCCGCATGTCTCCTTTTTTAACAAAGCTTTCTCCTATCCAACCATCTGTTGAGCTTATATTCTGTAGATTTGGAATCGTGGGTTTTGGCCGATGCACTAGACTATGTTTTCGAGGTGTTGAAGGCTTTTCATAATTTACCCTCATTTCATTATTTAAGTGATATCTCCTACGTGCATGAAAGCCAATTATAACTGACGTAATGGCCTTACAACCTAATTGTTTAAGGTATCTGTTTGACCAATTTACTTAAATTATTGCAGAGGTTGTTCTGGTTGTATCTGCATAAGGAAAATCTAGTTAGATGAACAGACAACACGTGATCGTACCCTTTTTGAACTAAAGTCAATGTTTTGTCTGGACGGTTCCAATTATCTCTTCACTTCCATCCTCCTCCCTCCTTTTTGTAAGGAGAATTTTCGACTTTTGTAAGCATTTTAATTTGGAAGAAGCCAAAGGTGTATAGCTTCATTTTTGTCTTTCAATCAACTTCATCGCCTATTTGATGCCAGATGGTGGTGCGTCATTTTAATAAGCCGCCTGACGAAGCCAGTATTTTGCTCGAATATCGACACCTGCCACGTGCGCTGTCAAGTGCCCCGCAGGAATCTTACCGTCTATGTCTGTTCGAACATGGCAACCCTTCGATTATCCATCGGTTATAAGTACTATGGCAGAGACAACCATATTGCATTTGAGTCTCTGCATTCATTTCTTTGGGAGTTAATGACGAAAAAGCAATTAAATGCAAACAACTCGATCTAACAGTGCACTTAACGGTCGTCCAAAAACCACCCTCTTCCGGAAGTAGTATCATGGTAACCTTACCACAGCGCCTACAGCACGACAAACACATATCCGGTTTAAAAGTTAGGTTAGTCCGCGCGTCCTCGGTCACAAGACTTCTCAGTAGCAGTCGTTTTGAACCGAGCTGCATGGTATTAGGCGGGATACGGATGTAACCTCCAAATATGAATCCGGTCTTTAAAAAACTTAAACTTTATGGTCAGGTTTCGAGGCGGGTAATTAAGTAGCTCATGTCAGGAGCCGAACCCGCTTTTATTGGACACATATCACGCGTCAGCTTGTCGGGACAGTTAAAACCACGGGAAGAACTTCACCGGAGGGTAGGGAAGCCTTGTATTTGGTGTACATAACGGAAGACGATAATTTAACACCCGGACGAAAGGCGCCCCATCCGGTAGCACCAGAGTTTGCGTCCAAGTGTGTTGAGTCAGGACATTTCCACATCAGCTGGGGCTTACAACCACTATTTACAGGGAAAGCAAGTAGCAGTAGATGACCGTATGTGTACACTGACTAACGGCGCGATAACTGCAAATATGTATAAAACTAGCCGATTTTCTGACGCTAAAACCAGGTTATTTCTTGGCGCACTTATGTGTTCTATCTCCAGTTTAATGGCAGAATTGATCCTAAAAGAGCTGGAAAAGATCGCCTTCGCCCAGCAATCACTGATCTTTTGGCACCATTACGTAAGTGAATGTTTCTTCTCGTCAGAAGGAACATGCTGCAGCATTTCCATGATCACCTTTCCTCGATCTTCTCCTTGACGTGCTCGTCAGGTGAAGTCCCAACGCGAAATAGAAACACTTGTTTATACGATGGCAACCAGCGCCACCCAGCTTCTCAATTTTCACAGTAACCATAAATGTAGCCGTTTTGATAACATTTTTCAAACGCATCCGGACTCATTGCAGCAAAGTGGCAGAAAAAACGTAAGGCCCGTTACCTCCGCAACCAGTTTATGCAGACAGGCTGTCCGAAGGCGTTCATAGGTCGATGCCTACCTGTTCGCCCCCCGAGGACCCAACCATAAAAAGTCCCTATGGTTTGGCATGCGCTACCATACATCAAGGACGTGTCAGAAGCGATCTAGCACTTTTTTGCGGGACTGGTTGTTGAAATTGCACACCGGCTCAAAGCTACCATGCGCAGCAGCGTCATGAGAATCAAGGAAAGATTAAATCCTAATGCGTAGTGTCTCGCATACCGTGCCTAAACTGGTCTGGTCACTACACAATACAGACTGGACGTATGCTTGGATCGCGCATACAATAGCATAAGTCGTTTCAGAAACGGAGTGATGGCTTATTATGTGTGGTGCGCGCAACTACGAAATGGGTCAAGCAAGCCGAAAGCAACACAAACTGATAATTGATTGAAGCCTGGACATCCGATGCGAACTCAGTCAATCAAGTTAACGATCTAGTGCCAATCTGTGTGCAGTCACCTCCGGACTTGCGTTACTGGTGTTTGGATTGGCCCATACTCCCGATAACTGGTGTTTGTTTTTGGTGCCGCTTTTACTTCAGAGGATGGACTCCAGTAAGTGTGCGAAAGCTAAAATGAATAAGGCCACGATTCCGGGGAGGGAACGACCTGCTTCTTCCTCTTTTTTTTCTTCTCTACTTACCGTATGTGCTAACTCAAATTGATACAAAAACCCTGAAATTTTTTTTCGATTCGAAAAGATCCCTTAAGGAATGCTGTTATACTCATTAGCTTATAGCTCAATCTCACATTAGTAAAATCATGTCAGAATGGTGGCTTTGGTTTGCACTTCTTTCCATCCGCCTGCAAAATATACACTGTACAATTTACATAGAATTCACGGGAAAAGGTTTATGAAAAAAATATCTGCGGATAGGTTTTCAATATATTTAAAAAGAAATTTTAAACGCTATTTTACTTCTGCTGTTTCACTTAATTAGTTATTGGTCTGAACAGGATTTGTTGAATTTTCAAGTAAACAAATGCGCGTACCTTGACTAAATCCTTCAGAACAAACATTTTAGGCAGTTATGGAAGTTCGTATGAATATTTGAGACAAAAACCAACAGCTATTGAATAATTACCGCTTTATCTTCGTAACCTGCCAACAGGCCGTTGAAACTACATATACAAATTACTGACATTATCTATTATGCATTAATTGGTCTTTATTATTTTCTCTATACCCAAACACTGTGCTCACACATTAAGATGGAAATTTCCGGTTTTCCACATTTCCGCTTTTCTAAAAAGATTCTTATTACTCAGAAATGCAACGCTACTCCTTATCGTTTTTTTTGTTTTTTTTTTCATTTTACTGAATATCCTCCATCCTCAACTTGCTGTTTTGTTAGAGGCATTTGAATTGGTTCCCAAACGATTAGGATGTTTTTGGTAATGTCAGCATATTATATGATTTATACCACGTACTGTAGTCTGAAGGTGAGAGAACATTTTAGTCACGTACTAGGCAGAAGCATTGTATATATTTTTTTTGGTAGCAGAACCAAATTTAAAGCTATAACAGACACGGAGAGAAGAACGCGTTATAGAAGATAAACTAAGCCAGGACAGAATACATGATTGGGCCAAAGGATGGTTAGTGTTTGAACTAAGGGGCATAGAAAAATGGCTCACTAAATACTATATTATTGCTGTTACTGAAGTCAGCCAACCTCTCCTCACTTTTACTTGCAGACACATCAAAACGTAGGAGGGTTGTAGGCTGCCCTGTGTAGATCGAAATTACAGGGATGCCTCGATCTTTAGAATCTCCTCAATTCCCTTGGCCATTTCGCAGGCGGCTTGTAGTTCAGTCAGACCAAGACGACGCTCATTGCTGAGGTCGTAAACGCCGCCGATGGATTCTGTGTGTTCTCCGTGGACCCCTGTTTGTAAAATGTCAGAAAAAAACGCATAAGCCAGCTCAGCCAAACCTTTTTTTCAAAAAACGTTGAAAACAGTTAGAAGGTTGAAAATGAATCACCACCGTTGGTGGCCTTACCAGTTGACAGAGCATTGCTAATGCCTATTGTAAATCTGCATGATGGCAAGAGTAACTATTTGATTTAAGTTGACCCACGTGGGAAAACAATCCGCAGGCTCGGTGGGATTCTACAACGCGACATCAAGGACAAGGCCGGGTAATCACCTAATGAATTCTAGGTTGGTTACTTAGTAAATCCTGTTTGGCCTATCAACATGCAGTATCGAAAGTGGTGGATTTAATTCGTTGTAGTTGGCTGGGTGGGTAAATTAACCCAAATGTGATAAAAATCAGGGCTCCCGATGGGGCCTTGTAGCTCAAGTTGATTGAGCGGTGGCTGCACCCAAGTCTTGCTACTGCCTTGGTGGCTTCGAATTCCTCCAAGGCCGCCGATTTACGACAGTCAAGTCAACTGAATTATCCCAATCGGCCAACATACCCATTGATAAATTTACTGCATCTGAAGCAATTTTATGGAATTTGCTAACTTGTAAGACCCATACTACCTCTGAACTCTGATAGATGACAAGTAGAAAAAAACTAGCTATAGTAATCAGCATGGCTCGATACCAGTGATACGTCATTATCTAGTGAAGAATGATACTTTTATCTCGTATGTGGTACGAAAGGCAAATTTCCTGCTCAACTAAAGCAAAAGTGGACGGAGACTACATGCGTCTCGGTGGAGAATGTTAGTCACCATCTTCGTTTCCACGCTGCCGGCGTGATAGAGTTGGATCCTTGACAATTTTTGGACAGGGTGTGAGCGACTGCGGGGGCCGCAGGGGGGTTGGCGTGGTGTGTGATTACTGCCTGTACCAACGTCTTCTGACAAGAGAGCGCTGGGTCAACTGAATCGGTCAAAACCCTTATTAATTGATTGAGTGCATCAAAGGCAGTTTGAGGGAATCTAGGAGGTAATTGAACCTCAGACGCTTTTAATTCTCTAGATACCATTCCGTAGCCTCTGGTCCATGGAATTTTGAGGTCATTTTACTTTTCGAAAAGGACGCTTAGAAAGTCATAAGAACTTTCTATTGTAGTCAACAGGATACGATACTAGAGACGCGGAATAATCTGCAGTAGAAAGGTATTTTATCTCACCCACGAGCTGACAGTTAACGTGTTCTTTCAAATAAATCAAAAGCCGATAGAGGGCAAACCCCATTGACGGTTTTGTGCATACTGTAAGACGGCAACTTAAAAAGGAATCTTTTGCAAAGAGAAGAAAATATACTGTTTTAAAGGTCTGTGGAAAAAACAGTTTTGAACAGAAAACTGGTGCATATCCTCTTACTTCTTGAAGACTGAAGAACGATCCAATCAGGCTCTTTCCACCAACTGTTGACTGTAGTTAGCTAGTATAAACTATTTCATACTGAGGCACGATTGACTGACTGCTTGAAAAGACTCCATGCAGGTGGTTTTCTAAGCGACCGTGACCTCAAATGCTTCAGACCAGTCGGTACACAAATCCCTTGACTGTATGGTCTACTGAAGATCCACAAGGAAGGCTTGCCACTTCGTCCGATTTTGGACATGCGAAACTCTCCTTATCATGCGATAGCAAAGTGATTAACAGGAAAATAAAGCCCGTACAACGTCAGCTAGCGCCATGTAGCTACCGAGTTATCATTTAATTTATTGAAAACGTCAAAGACCTTAACGTAAACGGCAGGAGGATGCTATCTTTGGATGTCTCAACAATTTTTACAAACGTCCTCTGTCACTTGGACAGTCGATTACCTCTGCGAATTCCTATTGACCACTGAGCAATAAACAGCAATACCGACAAATGCACTGAAAGAATTATTACTAAGATGTACATTAAATGTGCAATCCCTTTTTATCAACCAGCTATACAGACAGATAGACGACATTGATATGTGCTCGCCACTTGGACCTCTCCTAGCCGATGGCTTTATGGGCAAGCTGGAGAAATTTCAGCTAAGCAACCAGATCAGTAATCTAAAACACTGCGGCCGATACGTCGATGACATCTTTGCAATTGTCACAGAAGAAACAAATGTAGACGAACTTTTAAAAACTGTAAACCAAGCACATCCGTCAATCAAATTCACGTTGAAGGTGGCAAAAGCAGGTGCACTCCTTTCTTAAACGCCCTTCTTAGTAGAAGACTTGATGGCAGAATCCGAAGGAGCTTTTATCGAAAGAAAACCAGATCTGTGCTATATACACATTTTGCAGTTTCGTACCTTTCCAACAGAAACGCAATCTAGTCCGTTGCTAAGTGCAAAGGGCTAGAAAAATTTGCTCGACAGATAGTACTGAAAGGGAGCTTTGGAACGGATACCCTGATCGGTTTATTAAAAAGCATATTATCGCGAGACCAGTGAAACATGTCAAGCTTACTGTGGAAAAGAAAACGCTGTTCCTCAAAGTGCCCTTTCAAGGGGATGCGGCTAGTGAACTCCTGCAAAGACGCCTAAACCAAGCCATTACACAAACGTTCCCAGCAGTGTGACTTCAGATAGTGTTCTCAACCAACCCTCTTTCGCGATGCAAAGTTAAGGATAGGTTGCCGGCTCAGTCCATCTTCATGTGCATTTACTCATTTACTTGCTCCTGTGTAGCAGGTTATATTGGTCACAGGAGTCGACACTTATCCAAAGAATAAGAGAACACCTCTCAGCATAGTTGAGCAACGGAGAATTCAAGTGCATAAAAAGCGCCATCCCTGCACATCTTGTTGACAGCGAAGTTTTCCGTGTAATTTATAAGGTCCCACCAAACTGCCCAAATCCACTTGGTCAAAGTCTATTACCAGCACCAGAAGCGACTACCATAAACTTGAAGAAACCGGTCTTGAGCGCACATAAGAACTTCGTACAAGCTCCACACTTAGCTTGGCCAAGGTCGCTTAGCTGCATGCATTCCCCGCGCCATCTCTGTCCTCCCCTTCCCCTAGAATGGCTATACCATACATTGACTGCCGCCTAACACACTGTTTCTTATCATCCTTCCCCTATGCACACCTTTCACAACACACACAAACGGACGAACATTATCGAATTCATGTTTTAAATTTCTAGTACGTTCCAACGTTTCCTTATAACTGTACTGGCCTGAAGTGAAGTTATTCAAAGCAGCACGTTTGCTCGCCAGCTCGTATTTTGAATCTTTATGGTAATTTTCGCAACAAAAGAACGAAAAATAGCACCTCAAATCAAACTGCTAACAGCTAACCATGTCTCGACGACAGAGTGGACCTTGCGAACATACGGTATATTACAAGTTCATAGGTTATCGTACATATCAGTGCTGGAGGATACTATTCATTTTTCTCTAACTTCTAAAATTATATATATTTATAGATCTCAAGTAAGCGCTTTACCCTCACTGGTAAGGTTATTCGTGATCCCATTTTTTTCGTCCAGGAGCTTGCTACTGCTGATAAATGAGGATGTGCCATAGGTCACATATCAGCTGACTTCTGTATATAACTCACTTCATAAAGCACATGGCGTACTGATAATCGGTGACAATCGTGAAAAATCTGTCTGCGACTTGCACATTGAACCCTTAAAAACCTGCCTATGTATAATATATGTATATATATCTAAAATATATGTTTTATATATCGAGGTAATAACTTCAGAAATTATTAAGTACAAGACATAGAGTTGAGTGACTTCTTAGGATCAGACCCGAAATGGCAATGAATGTTTAAGTTAAAAACAATCAACTGCTTTGGAATAAATCCGTATCGCACATGCAACTGCAGAAAGCTCGCCGAAACACGTTTCTGGGCTTTTTGATAATATCTTTGTCATATTTATATATAATACATAGAGAGCTCATTAAGGTACACACAAACCACATTTCAACCGTTGTTTCACGGTCATTACTGATGGTCAGTGCATCATAGGCCTGTCCTTTATCTTAAGAAGTGAGTTATGCAAACTTATTATGAAGGTGCCTCACCCACACTGTTGTGGTTGGAATCTTGCTCAATCAATTTCTGTCCACTGTCAGCTTACCAAAGGAACAAGCGACACGTATGATGCATTGACGTTCGCTAAAGGCCTTGAAACGGCTCTCTGTGTTTGACTTGTTAGTATATTAATGAGCTGTCTATGCCCCATATATGTCCTCTGGTGCGACGTTCGTTATTACTAACAGCAGGCTGCCGGGCGGAAAAATAGGTTCGATCATGACTAAAACTATAACAATGAGGGTGAGGCGCCTACTTGACCTGCATATGAACGGCGTGTTACCTTCAGATGTGAAATAACGAAATTTACGAAAGATTTACTGTAACTCGCAAAGAGGCATCAACACATGTACCAAAGCTTTGAAATATTCATGAACAAGCTTAAACGAAATTTTAAAGTAAATATTATTTTGCTGAGTAATACTAACTTTTTGAAAAAAGTGGTAAGTTCTTAAAACGTGAAAAATCCCTGTTAGTTCGACTAATAAATTGGGTCAAGTGAATAAATTCAAGCAAAATTATCAGGTGATAGCGTACTCATATTATTCTGTGGATATTAGGAGTACAATTCTTTAAGCAAATTTATTTATCGATATTTCTAGTATTGGATTACCATTAGGTTCAGATCATCCTTAATATCGGTGAATATTTCACTATTTTCACTATTTTTAATCGATTGGTAATTAAGTTGGATCTTGATCTATAAGTTTATCAAACAAATTGTAAATAAAATCGTACTTAAAAGCATTTACCGAAGTAGAGAGCTATTGGATATTCTTTCTAATGAAGTTGGCCATTTGCATCATATTTGTAGATTCAACAAAACATGAAAACAGGTTGCCAAGAAAAATAATAGTTCGCAACAGAAGACAGCAAGTAGTATGCTTAAGATCAATTTTAAAATGTGCCATAATAAAGTACCCGTTTCAAAAGGGCATTAATTAGATACTTCGCTGACGAATAGATGCGGACTTTACGTTTTTCAGAGGTTAATTCAAGGTTAAAATTTGGACGTTTTATCGGTTCTGAGACTTCCCTGAAAATAAGATATATAAATTTACACACACATATTTATATATTTATGAGAAGAAAAGGCGATCTCAGGGACTATAGGTGTATTTCAAAAGCATACAAGCTTCCATCGTCGGAGGTGAGTATCGTACCGCGTCTCACAGTATTTATAGGGGGTGATAGCCAGTTTGTAACAAAGGGTTGATTGTACGGGTTTACCTTAACAGCGTGCACTATAGAAGAACGGGGTGAGGGAGTCCTTAGTTGGCTTTGGCGTTCTTTACTGGCATACACACACAGGAATCAACTCTGTAGCCACCGGGGTGAAGAAGGGGGGGGGAGGAGGAAATTTCTGTCAGTTCACATGTCTCTCGTTGAGGGGGGCGGCCATTGTCTGGGTCCGCATTGACCTTAATTTGCGCCCTGGGTCGATAGTCATCGTTGTGTCCTGAGTGCATGTCTCCTCGTCTGTCAAGGTAGTAATTGATGCGGCGGTAATCATGACTGCGCCTTCGTCGGCCCCGAATTGTGGCGTGGTTAGGTGCATATCCGTCCTAGGTTCTCCCGCGGTGGAATTCACGTTTGGTCTAATTCCGTGTTTGCTCGTACGTTCGATGAGCTGCGCCAGGAGGGCCTGGTAGGCTGCCGGAAGGGCGACACAACGGTTGATCGACATGGGCTCCGTGTGCCAGGCTTCGATTGTTTCTCTAGTCATGCGGTCGTTTCCTCGATCCAGGATTTCGGCGTTTTGGAAGGCGAACGTGTGCCCAGAGTTTGCACAGTGTTCCGCCACCAGGGACAATGGGTCCATTCTCCTCGCTACCCGCACGTGTTCGGTAACACGGGTCTGCAACCGCTTCCCTGTCTCTCCGACGTGTTTAACTTCACAGGAGTCACATTGGATCCGGTAGATGATGTTTGGAAGGGGGGCTTTCGGTCTCATAACTAGATTCCGAATGGTTGAATCCGGTCGATCCACAGCAGCCTGAGGAAGCGGGAAACGGCCTCAGAGACGCCGTCAATGTATGGCAGTGCACGCCAGACTTTTGGTTGTTCTGTTACCAGATTTTATCTTGGTTTGGCCAGCCTGCTGCGCTCGATGAAGTTACGAAGGTATCCGTTGGCTATGAAAAGGTGCTGGAGGTAGCGGAGTTCTGTCCTTTTGTCGTCCGACTCGCTGCAATGTGTTTCTACCCTTCTGTAGAGCGTGCGCACACAGCTGCGATTGTGGCACAACGCGTGCATACTGTGGTAACTTAAGATTTGGCGTGTGTTGGTCGCCTTCCTATAAACCGTAGTTTTTATGTGCCCGTCGACGATACCTTCGTCATCATCAAACGAGAAATGATCGAAGAATTCCATAGCGTCCTGAATTCCGGCTTCCCGGACATCCAATTCACAATGGAGGCTGAAATTAACAACCAACTGCCATTCCTGGATGTTCTTGTCCATAGAAAATCCAACGGGCACATAAAAACTACGGTTTATAGGAAGGCGACCAACACACGCCAAATCTTAAGTTACCACAGTAAGCACGCGTTGTGCCACAATCGCAGATGTCTGCGAACGCTCTACAAAAGGGCAGAAACACATTGCAGCGAGTCGGACGACAAAAGGGCAGAACTCCGCTACCTCCAGCGCCTTTTCATGGCCAACGGATACCCTCGTAACTTCATTGAGCGCAGCAGGCTGGCCGAACCAAGACAAAATCTGGTAACAGAACAACCAACAGTCTGGCCTGCACTGCCATACATTGACGGCGTCTCTGAGGCAGTTTCCCGCCTCCTCAGACCGCTGGGGATCGGAATCGCCCATCGACCGGATTCAACCATTCGGAATCTAGTTATGAGACCGAAAGCCGCCCTTCCACGAGGTGAGACGTCAAACATCATCTACTGGTTCCAATGTGACTCCTGTGAAGTTAACTACGTCAGAGAGACAGAGAAGTGTGTGCAGACCCGTGTTACCGAACACGTGCGGGTAGTGAGGAGAATGGACCCATTGTCCCTGGTGGCGGAACACTGTGCAAACTCTGGGCACACGTTCGCCTTCCAAAACGCCGAAATCCTGGATCGAGGAAATGACCACATAACCAGGGAAACAATCGAAGTCTGGCACACGGAGCCTATGTTGATCAACCGTTGTGTCACCCTTCCGGCAGCCTAACAGGCCCTCCGGGCGCAGCTCATCAAACGTACGAGCAAACACGGAATTAGACCAAACGTGAATTCCACCGCGGGAGAACCTAGGACGGATATGCACCTAACCACGCCACAATTCGGGGCCGACGAAGGCGCAGTCATGATTACCGCCGCATCAATTACTACCCCGACAGACGAGGAGACATGCACTCAGGACACAAAGATGACTATCGACCCAGGGCGCAAATTAAGGTCAATGCGGACCCAGACAATGGCCGCCCCCCTCAACGAGAGACATGTGAACTGACAGAAATTTCCTCCTCCCCCTTCTTCACCCCGGTGGCTACAGAGTTGATTCCTGTGTGTGTATGCCAATAAAGAACGCCAAAGCCAACTAAGGACTCCCTCACCCCGTTCTTCTATAGTGCACGCCGTTAAGGTAAACCCGTACAATCAACCCTTTGTTACAAACTGGCTATCACCCCCTATAAATACTGTGAGACGCGGTACGATACTCACCTCCGACGATGGAAGCTTGTATGCTTTTGAAATACACCTATAGTCCCTGAGATCGCCTTTTCTTCTCATTTATGTCCGGGGACACGCATCTTCGCTTCTATCAGCAATATATATATATATATATATATAGCCTGTGAGGGCTCTAGTCTGAGCTCCAGGGCACAACGGAACATGCATGTTCCTTAAGCAGATCGGTGAGCCCCACACTATCATCATATTCCCGATCACAACCGACAAAAACAACGAGCCCGTGGCTCAATGGTAGAGCGTTCGACTCAAATACCAAAGGTCGTGGGTTCGAATCCCAGGTGTGCCACACTTGGGATTGGGTATGACTGGCTGATGACGGCTAATAAGCCAGAAATGGCCATTCCGGTCTCCCTTTGTCTTTGTCGGTTCCATTCAATCATATGCTACTCGTCACTATGCGACTGCCTGCGAGGGCTCTAGTCTGAGCTCCAGGGCACAACGGAACATGCATGTTCCTTTAAGCAGATCGGTGAGCCCCACACTTTCATCATATTCCCGATCACAACTGACAAAAACATCGAGCCCGTGGCTCAATGGTAGAGCGTTCTGACTCAAATACCAAAGGTCGTGGGTTCGAATCCCAGGTGTGCCACACTTGGGATTGGGTATGACTGGCTGGTGACGGCTAATAAGCCAGAAATGGCCATTCCGGTCTCCCTTGTCTTTGTCGGTTCCATTCAATCATATGCTAAACGTCGCTATGCGACCGCCTGCGAGGGCTCTAGTCTGAGCTCCAGGGCACAACGGAACATGCATGTTCCTTAAGCAGATCGGTGAGCCCCACACTATCATCATATTCCCGATCACAACCGACAAAAACAACGAGCCCGTGGCTCAATGGTAGAGCGTTCGACTCAAATACCAAAGGTCGCGGGTTCGAATCCCAGGTGTGCCACACTTGGGATTGGGTATGACTGCTGATAACGGCTAATAAGCCAGAAATGGCCATTCCGGTCTCCCCTTTGTCTTTGTCGGGTCCATTCCATCATAAGCTACACGTCGCTATGCGACCGCCTGCGAGGGCTCTAGTCTGAGCTCCAGGGCACAACGGAACATGCATGTTCCTTAAGCAGATCGGTGAGCCCCACACTATCATCATATTCCCGATCACAACCGACAAAAACAACGAGCCCGTGGCCCAATGGTAGGGCGTTCGACTCAAATACCAAAGGTCGCGGGTTCGAATCCCAGGTGTGCCACACTTGGGATTGGGTATGACTGGCTGATGACGGCTAATAAGCCAGAAATGGCCATTCCGGTCTCCCTTGTCTTTGTCGGTTCCATTCAATCATATGCTAAACGTCGCTATGCGACCGCCTGCGAGGGCTCTAGTCTGAGCTCCAGGGCACAACGGAACATGCATGTTCCTTAAGCAGATCGGTGAGCCCCACACTATCATCATATTCCCGATCACAACCGACAAAAACAACGAGCCCGTGGCTCAATGGTAGAGCGTTCGACTCAAATACCAAAGGTCGTGGGTTCGAATCCCAGGTGTGCCACACTTGGGATTGGGTATGACTGGCTGATAACGGCTAATAAGCCAGAAATGGCCATTCCGGTCTCCCCTTTGTCTTTGTCGGGTCCATTCCATCATAAGCTACACGTCGTTATGCGACCGCCTGCGAGGGCTCTAGTCTGAGCTCCAGGGCACAACGGAACATGCATGTTCCTTAAGCAGATCGGTGAGCCCCACACTATATATATATATATATATATATATATATATATATATATATATATATATATATATATATATATATATATATATATATATATAATATCTATATTGAAATGGAGTATCCCAAAACATTTAATTCGCATAAATTGAAGTTCTTTGGGATCAAAGTGGCTTTATTGTGTGCATTTTCGAATCCGATACCCAGTTCGGCCTCTGAAAAATGGGAGACATATCAACAATAGCTAACTTTAAACAGTGCTTAGTGCAACATTCTGCGGCGTTCGCTGGATTAAATTAGCCAGCCGATACTGGCTGTGGTCGATTCCACCGTACCTTCAGAAATTTATACATGGTATCTTAATCGATATGCCTATTAATGCGTGCCTCGTCTGAGTGCCCTTCCTTCTTGGGAAGGCGCCAAAGACGCGGGCTTTCTCCCTTGCAAATATGTTTGCTGTGCCAGTGTATGCATAGCTACCTGGGATAAGTGCTCGCATCTCTTCACCGCCAGCTGACGTTCATGTATACGGGTGGAGAGAGATTTCCCAGTTTGGCCACAAAAGAATGCATCACAAATGTTACGTAGTATTTTGTAGACGATTTATTTTCTGACCGGACCGGACAAGGGCTCAGGAATAATCTTGATTTCTTTTCTGTTGAAATAGCCAACCCTGTACAAGCTGGGTGCGCAAGGTATTTCTAGATTTCTGCACTATCCGTATCTTGTGTTTTTTGAGCTGTCGTCAAAGTAGCTCATATACATTTCTCATATATAGGAGGGTTCGTTAGCTCATTGGTTTTCGTTTTTGGAAAAACCTTTTTCTTTTTCTGTTAGTTTTTGTCGCCAAATGCATCGACGAACAAGTCGGGAACACATTCATTCAATAAAAATAGTTTTAAAAGGTTTTTTTTATCTCTGCTCGATATATTTTCTCAGTGAAACAGTAATTTTTAGGTCAACTTAACAAGCTGCTAACAGAGCTGCGTTTGTGGGACATGGGTGGTTACTCTCAAAATGGAAGATGACCTCGGAGTATGTCTATGCGATAAACTGAGTTGTGTATCGTTCCATCCATCTTCTGCGAACGAGGACATCTAAAAGCATGGGAGTTGTTCATTTACCGCTGTTTCAAAGATAAATTGAATTCCTGTGCAGGTGGAGTTGAGGCACTTGTGGAGTAATTCTACTTGCTCTCTTTTGACAATAACACACGTATCGTCTTCGTAACGCAGCGACAACCTCGGGTTAATTGTGGGAAGAGCTGTAACTTCTTATTTTTGCATTACAGCTTCTGCCAAAAATCCTGATATTAGTGACTCATAGGGGCTCCTTTTTGTTGTCGATAGTATTTCTCAGCAAATGAAAAGTTTGTTTCTAGGCAAAGATCACGAATTTTGACTAGGACCATCGCAGGTGTATGTGTAGAGTACATCTGTAGGAGTTCTGTAGTACTATTTCTCGACTGCGTACGACTCGAGTCTAGGACAGTGCCCCTTTGGGCCCTAGGCTGGTAATCAAAAACTTTTAATAACATTTTTATAATCTCATGTATTCCAGATAGATGAGTGAATTTTACCTAAAGGTGACTTCCCAGTTATGAAAAGGCATTTGGACCTATGTGCACTTGTGCTAGACAGACGTTTGTTGTTATCGAAATGGGAAACTGAAATGCCAATTTCTTGCCTACTTGTTATCATTCGCGTTCCAGGGCGAACTAAAATCCTAATTCGAGGTAAGTTGACAGAAAATACCCCGCTCTACCAGTGATTCATCTGCCCATGCTGTGTCAGCTACTATCGCGAGTTACATCAGAGATTAATTGGGCTGTATCATACCATTCCGTTTTCACTTTTCTACGCCTGTGCTAGTTATTGACTTTTTATTTCTCTTCCCTAGGATACAGCCCACTTGCGCTCTAGACTGGGGCTACAAGGTGAAGGCATACATTTGTATTTCGTCTTGCACTTGGGACATATCTTTAAACGCCAATCTCGTGCGGCTTTCACAATTTTACAATCAAAAGTCAAAAATGGATCTAGCTTAGATATAGTTGTGGACTAGAAGCTGGAAATGCCAGTTACTTGTGTGTTTGTCATCAGCTGCCAACCATCGGGCAATCGTGTTTCGATGTCATCTTGAATCTTAATTCAGCGCCTGTAAACAGAAATTAGCCACGCAATCAGCACACCACCCGTCTATTCTTCGTCAGCTTCGATCGGGAATCGCGTCCGAGGGACTGACTAGACATCCCGTTTAGCCTTATTGCTCGGTTTCAGTGGTTTGAGGTACCTCTAACCCCCTATCCTTCATTTCCAAACCATTTTTCCTGCACAGGTCCCCAATCTCCAATCAACTACGCCCTGGAATGTTGCAAATGCTGAGAGCATGGGGGCAAGTAATGAGAGGGGGAGAGGGCATTTACCTCTGGCCTGGATACCGTACTTCTTGCACACCTCATCAAACTTGGCCTTGTTCGCAGACAGTTTTGGTACGCGTGCGTGAACACTGGCCCGCATTGTGGTGCCCAGATTGGAAGGGCAGCAGGTTAGGTAGCCGTAATTGTCACTGTGGCAAACTTCACCTTCTGCTCGATGGCTTGAATGCCCTATATGAAAAACACATGTGCAACCTAAGCATTAAGGGAAAGCAATCGTGCATTAATTACAATGATTTTGAATGTTTATGTAGCACTCTTCATTTTCCAAGAAAGGTTGAAAAAGTTGTATATATTTAGGCTGAGTGCTTGGCATTCATGGATATTGCTCTTTTTTCTGAGGCTTTGAATGTCAAACCCCCCTGCATGCAGTCGGATGGCGGCGAGGGATCAATAATCAGGGTGTGTTATCGACGTGAACATTTGCGGTTGTGATTTCGCTTACTTGTATTCTTTTGCGGTTTTGAATATTCTGATAGGCAATGACCAATACTGAGGAGGAAATAACAACTATCAACGACTCGAATGCGAAGATTAGAACTCGCTTCTGCATGCATGCCTAGGCAACTGCCTCCAGTGTTTCTACTTAGAGCTTCCAGGCACGTGGGGTTCACGCATCTCAATCAGTGAGGGTCCTTCCAGCATAGTTAATATTTGTGGTCACAATTGAGAGAAAAATGAGCCCAGAGCTAAATGTTTTGAGCGTTTTACTAAGTGTCCAAAGATCCTGGGTTATAATTCCAGGTGTCTCGAAAGCGGGAGTTTGGTATGGCTGGCTTATGCTAGCTAATAAACTGGCTATGGACATTTAAGTATTCCATGTCTTTGTCGGAACTAACCCCTGCGAAGAAGCAGTAATCGTACCATGTGGGACCACACTTATTACACGCAACACTGTTAATTTTGATAAACGTGTGAGGCCCAGCAACTGCTTCCTTATAAATGTTACAAACCCTAAACGTCCACTTTCCCCATCTACTCTCGTGCTGGATGGTAGTGCGAGTTCGAGAAGTCTGGTGGCTAAAATTCTTACTTGGCGATGCCGTCTGCTTCATTCATATTACTGCCTGGAGCTCATCTTTTCCTCTTTATCGACAATGCCCGGTAGCAGCCCACTGAATGCGGGTTTCATGGCCTATCTGAGTCAACTGTTGGCGTAAAACCTTCTGGATAATTAGCTAAATCAACTTAAAACCCTCGTGTGAACGGCTACTGATTGGTGAGATACACCCAACTAACTCGAGCAAATGCCGACATCTCGCGGGAAATGACACAGACAAAGATTCCACTGTCTGTCTGAAAACCTCCTGATTCATTCAGCGCGAACTTCCTGATGTTCCATGCATACTGTCTGGCCATCGGTTAGCCTCTCTTTTTTCGGACAAGTAAACAAAAATTACCTGCCTTTTATTCTTTATTTTGCAGCGAAACCTTTGGAAGCCACGTAGGCAGAAAGAAGTCATCCACGCATGTTCTGCTCGACTTGTGAAAACTGTGTCAACAGCCGTCTGTATGGTCACGTCGTATGCCCACCCAATTTTACTGCTTCTACTAACTTTATTCTGGTATAGATTACAGGCTTTCGCGGCGGTAACACGAATGTGTGATGCTACCACAGGCTTTCTGACTGAACTCCCAGCTAATGAAATGAGCGCCTGAGAAAAACCACAAATCAAATGCGCACTTGGGTAAAACCTCCAGCGGGGATCGGCTGCTGGCATGTCAGATTATTCTTTCATCTTGATTGCCACTAGTAGGTCGAGTAACCTTGGCTGGATCTGGAATTACCGGCACTTCATTCACTTTCGTAGCTCACCTTAAAGTTTTGGATTAATCGATGAAGGTGAGCTTTAAAGTACACTGCTTCTGTTATCCGTCAGGCATTAGGTACAACATATGATTCCAAAAATTATAATGGTTCGCCAGGCATACTTAATTTTCCGAATTATCAGAGGCCGATAAGTGCATGCGGCATTATCAGCTATCCATCCACATGTGACTAGCTAAAATATTCAAACAGAAAATTGACTCAGGCTACAATTGGTATGCCCTGAACCTCAGAAAGAAAAAAGAAGTTTATCGACGGTGACAGGAACATAGAGAACACAATATCTCTTCAGCGAGACGGCGGTTAGATTTAATCTTGTATTAAGGGTCATCTGGCCGTTCAAGCTCCATTTCACCCAGTATCTATCTTCGGGGCTATCATGTTTTTCTAGTACCCCCGGAAGCCAGTTACTGAATTCAAATCTCACAGGACTTTAAATGACATACTGGGTACCTAGCTCAGAATTCTTTGCTACTGACCACAGGCTACTGTCCTTTATACGCGATAGCCTTGTGCTGGAGTGCCTGATACAAGAAGGATGCCATTGAGAGGACCATTGGAGGTCCCTGACCCCGATGGTTTAGTCCAATACCGAAAGAGGTTGTAGAAATGCGGTTTCGGGGAATGCGATTTGAGGTCTGAAGGCCTAGTAAACAAAAACAATACTTTTTTAATCTACTCTGATCTTTATAGACACTCTCTTCCTTATAGAGAATGGAAACTGTGTAGAGTCACGGCCTACAGCGAAGCGAAAACAACAATACGCGGCACGGTGCGCGAAGCCGGGTGTGGAACGCACGCTCCAAGTCAGACAGCCAATCAGCATATCGTCTTTTAATTTCCTTAGCAACAAATCTCTTACTTGGCATAAATCAGTATACTCGAGGGTAGGTAATCGTAGACCGAAATTTGGTAGGAATACATATTCCAAAGTCCATCAGCCACTGTGGGATCGCCGCGCAATATTCACAAGCTACTGCCGCATCGTTCCTTGCTTACCAATACGGCCGGTCGAACATTCGAGATGTTCCCGCGTGGGTTTTCTCGCGTACGAACCGGGTAATCAACAACAGACACGCCATCAGACAGAAGGTTCTCAAACGCCAGTTACGATCTTGCAACTGATTGTTTGGAATCTTCTAAAACGCTCCGGTCATCAATCAAAGCAGACGAGTATCTTGATGGTAAAACCCTCGATTTTTGCAGCTGGGAATAAACTTATTGCTTCCGGGACCAGATCTCATTTTCCATCTTTCCGTCGAGTAATAGCGCTCTATGATTGTATTTCTTTCTGCAGTATTGCCAACGCTGCAATTTTAACAGAATTGGTGCAGGTCATTGAAGGTAATCATTTAGATGAGTAGACGAAGCCTTGTTTGATAAAAGAGAAAACGGGTCAAACCTTGACTAGTCTGGTGTATATCCCTGCAAGGTCTCCGCCCAGTTCCATTGAGATTATTCGCAGATGGTCTTCCTCACCGATCCAACAAAGGAAGGTTTTATTTGCATTGTGGAAGATACCACGCCCAGCTGGCCAATCACGATATCCACCCGCATCTCGAAGGACGCTAAAACACGAGGAAACATTCGTGTGCACTGTAAGTGAACATGGAGGATTAAAAGTCAGTTTAAAATCTCGAAATCCTGGTGCAGTTAAGGTAGAGTTTGCACCGAATTTGGCGCAAAGGGGAGTGTTAAAATGGGAATCTATAGACCTACGCGAAAAGTGAGCTTCCAGGGTACGTGCGTCTCCCTCTGACCAATGAAAAATTTACCTTCAAATCGGCCTGACTAGGTGCATAGTCAAGCACGTTTTTTACTTTCGCTGATATGTCAGTCAGCATTTGCGCCTTTTGTATCACCCGGTTTATAAGTGGGTGCAGGCCCTTCTTACTCTAATGCTCCTTAAATTTAGCAAAATCCTGACTAATAATAATTTATTTCGTCCCTTCAAAGTGACAGTCGAGGATAAAAATCAGGAAAAGTCAAGAATTGGGAATGAGAATTAATGCATGCTGATTTTACTTAAGAATTAACCTTTATTTAAAATTAACTAAAAATTAAATTTTATTTAATGTATGTTCCTCTGGGCACATATCATCTTTTATCATCTGCTGCGTAAAAAAATAGATGCCATGGTAGAAACCATGTTCGTTTTTGAAGCACTCATGGATCGATTCAATTTTTTACTACTTTTGGAAGCTAAAATGCCGCATAGCAAGGCCATATTACATCGACCGAAGCAAGTGGATGGTCTAATGGAGAACTATCTGGTAAATACGGCAGCTGTGTTAGGACTTCTAGATGAAGTGTTTCTAAAGTTTATTTCCCTGGATGTGCAACATGGGGCCTAGTACTTTCACTGTTGCACAATCACCGTCCCATGTTTCCAATCATATTCTGACCGTTTTTGTGTTCAGTGCTTAAATCGAATTGATTAAATGTTGTTTATATGGTTCAGCAGTAAAACCTTTAGGTGGCCGCAGATAGATCGTAAAACTTTGCTGCTTATAGTGATGGTTGGCCAAGAACCTTCGGATTTTACGTTGAGGATTATCGAAACAGATATATTTCGTCACAAGTTACCCTTCAGCATCAACACGATTGTTAAAGGCAATTTTTCACCCGTGACTTTAAGCTCCTTGTGGTCTTTCAGTAAATTTATGCCGCACTCAAATTCCTTGTTTGTACACGTTACATGTAAACGTTTACTGGTAGTTTACTTTCAAACTCCTGACACTTTAAGAGCGTTTGAAACAATCTGCGGACGTATTTTCAGAGAAAGAGAGAGAGCGAGCATGTTCACTGTAAACTTCCGCTGGTAAATGATGACTCAACAGCACTGTTTCAAATTTAAAAAAATATAATGCTTCTTTTTGACACAAAATATACCAGTTTCTCCAAAATAAATACAGTATTTTCACGCTTTACACAAATGCCATAAGCTGAATATTAAAACCTCACTTAAGTACTATATAATATATGAGATGCTCTTTTTAGCTATAGCCTGTTATACAAAACGGCATGAAATAAATCCCTGTGTAATATATTTATTTACATGGCATGTTGTAACGTTTGGTCAACTGAATAATTCAGATGTTCTTATGATTACATTATTCTATTCATGCCTTCACTGGCGAGCCATGAATAGCCCGTACCATTCTAGTTTTTGCTATTCAAAATACAGTGGATTTGGTCGAAGTATGCATGCATTCTTCTCCAGTTTCGAATATGAAAATTCTCTCAAACAGTTAGCGAGGACTTAATAAGAAATTCCAAGGAGCAAACCGAAACCAATTTGCCCTGTATTACGGACCCATTGATAAGAATGGATTTTATGGACGAGGCAAAAGGCGATGGTAGACCAAGCACTCTGGAAAAGAAGGATTCAAAACAGCAATGCAATCCACAACATTGTTCTTACACCCCAAAACGGCCAATTAAATAGAGCACCCTAGGCAAGTAGGCTGTACACAGGCGGAGATAATCGCTGGGTACTTGTTGCAGAAGTAGGAACCGGTTACCCACAACCTAGGCTCTAACCCTAAACCATGCCTTAGCTTCGAATCCATAACCCTAAGTGATAATCCTAACACTAAGCTTTAATCCGAAGCCCACACAAAACTCTTAAACCCAAAGCTCGAACGCTTAACCCTAACAAGAAGCTGTAGCTTTAAATATAAGAGCTTACCCTAATCCTGAGACCTAATGCTCAACCTTACTTCCTTACTTACTTACACTTGGCTTAATTCTTAACCTTTGTGTTAGCCCTAAAACCCAATCTCAAGCGTTAACCTCAATCCAAACTTTACTGGCTAAACAGACGCTGAATATTGCCGGACAAGAAAAGGGAGACTGGAATTGCCATTTCTGGCTTATTATGCCTCATTAGCCAGCCATACCCAATCTCAGAGCCTGCTTGCCCGCATAGAACCCGCGACCCGTTAATCAGAAGTGCAACGCTCTAACCATTGAACCACGAGCTCGTTTTCTTGCTGGCTTAGATTAGGGAATATCGACTTGCATTCGTTTACGAACGCTCACTGATCGCTAACGGAACTCACTAGTTCCGCTCCGCCTTGAAGCTCACTCTCGAGCTCCGCCAGCAGCCGCCCAGCAGCTAGTAGTAGAATAGGGAAGATGAATATTGCCGGTCAAGACAAGGGAGACTGGAATGGCCAATGCTGGCATATTAACCGTCAGCAGCCAGTCATACCCAACCCCAGCCAGATTTTGACATTCCAGTGTCCCTTGTCCTCGCTGAAAATATTCATCAGCCTCTTCTACTACTGTCTGCTCTCCGGTTGCTGGCGAGGCTTGAGAGTGAGCCTCAAGGCAGAGCGGAACGTGTGAGTCTCGTTAGTGATCGATGAGCGTACACCAACGAATTCAAGCAAACATCAAAATTATTTGCCCACCTAAATCGAATAAAAATTTGGTTGGCAGTAATAAACTCATTGGATTTGAGATCCTTGCACTTTACTTCAGGGAGAATTTAGCGAACAGGCCTATAGTCATTCCTTTAAGCAAACGCAGCATGCAGATAACTCCGATCGATACTTTTTTTGCCATCATAACATGTGACTTTGCAACGTCCTCCAACGTCCTCGAGGTCAAAAAACTTGCTTGACACAGTTTTGCAAAGATTAAAAATCATTTCATTCATAAAGGCTCTTCTATGGAATCGGTCGAATAGTCAAAAACCGGAAACCCTGAACCCGGTTTTTGCAAAGCGTATCATAAATATTAAGTAGCCTTTTGATTATGCGGCTGCCTACGTCGAACTAGGCAGGAGATTAGAGGCAAAGAGAACTTGTCTTCTATTTATCCTGGAAACAGAGTGAATCGTTGAATTAGATGCCATTGTGACTTTTTACTACGTGATTTATGACCTGGTATCCGGGGTTGTTGTCACTTTCAAATTACTAGCAGGTGTTTTTTTTAATAAAATTTGGGGGCACTGCAAGTCCTCCCAATCAACAGTAGAGGGAATTGAAAACTCTTGGTCGCTTAAATCAAGGACTGATAAGACAATACTTTCCCAACCACCATTGGGTTCCTGAGCTGCAATGGAAATTTAATGACCTTGAAGACTGCCTCTCATGCCTCATTCATTGCACAGGTTGTCTTGACTGTATTTTGACCCCTAGAATTTAGAGTTCGGCGATAAACATAGCGATCGAGATCGACCAGCACAGCTTGCTTTCTGCACTCACCTGTCATCGTCTTTGAATAAGAAGTGGTCTTCGACAAGTTGCTTTCGTGTGGCTTCGTCCATGCCTGCGAGGGAGTAATAAGTTCCGGCGTGTTCACCAGTGAGACCCATGAGGGCGTCAGCCAATTCCTTCTCCAACTTCACGCGGGCCTCCTTGTTAATGGTAGTTCCAAACTGGTAGCCCTGAACACTTCGACCCACGCGGACGCGCGTCGAAATGATGAGCTTGCCTTTGCATAGGAAGAAAATGGAATGCGTACGAGGAAAAATATTTATAACATGCATCCTCTGCTGGATGCACTTGAGTCTCATTACAATGAGCTTCGAGGAAAAAAATCCTTAAAAACCCACAAATTTCAGAAAATCTACGGACCTGCTAACTTAATTTATTATGAACTCCCAATTAAGAACAAATTTTTCCGAAAAATTGTCTCGAGTACCCACCGCCGAATGGGACCAGATATTTGTGAAAAGCGTTCGCAGGTTGCCACTGATAAGTGAGAATCTAATCAAGGGCACTTCGGTGCAGACTGTGTTACAATGAGCCATCCAAACTGACTCGCACGCACACCACCCTAATGACATGTCCACAGGTTGCTCCATCGATACACCCACATGCGGGACGCGTGCTGAGTTCACGCCAGTTCCCAACAGAATTCGAGCTCTGCCCAACCAGTCAGATGGGTTAGCTATCCAGCCGATATGCTAAACCTTCAAGGACACTATCTGATTGGTCCTATTTCAGTCCGACCTAGTACATTCTCGTATTTTTCCATTTTTTCTTATATACGCTGCTAGAATATGTCAATAAACTTCTCTTTTCCCGCTCTTACTACTGAGTTCGGATTTTGGACACGTGACTTACGACGTGAACGACAAGTTCATAATCGATTGTCCCTCCCAGTTATGATCTGGACTACTGCAACTTCCTCGTCACGGTTTTTGTTATGAAATTGTATCTGCTTGCCTGTGGAGCTAAGTAATAAGATTTGGGTCGATTGCAGGTTAAATTACGACCTCATCAAATGAAATCTGGAGTTCTGGTGAGGCAATTCCTTCCAGTGCATCAACATCTCATAGAGTGCGCCGAATTCGGAAAACAGACATCGATGCGGCTGATGCATTTATAGACACCTACGCTCCCTGACCATCGGTTGAAATCTTGCTACATGGCAAATACAAACAAGCTGATGTTAACTTCCCGTTGGTAACTTGATCGTGTCACATTATTCAAGCCATGCATCTTGTTTGCGAAAGTGTTATAAAGTTTGTGCACGAAAATAAGCAGTATAAATAGTTTCAGTCAAGATATGGCTCACCTGAGGGGTCTAGGTTTTTGAACGGTAGCTTGCTTAAGTCGCCGAACGTGGGCACCGGATGTGAAATCTTATCTCCCTGCACCCGGTGGTAATCACGGATGACGTGTTCCATATGACCTTTGAAGGTTTCGTAGCACTCGGCATCGCCCAGACGAGGACACAGGGCTCTTGGGTTGTATGCACCTTTGAATAGCAGTAAAGCACTCATTCCCATAAATCCTCGTTAAATACAGCCAAAAAGATGGTACTTTATGCTTGCATACACGAAAAATTCTGTCTTCTTGTGGTATCATCAAATAAAAGCGCTTTGGGCAGATAGGGGAGGCTAGTCCGATCGTAGTAGTGACGTCTTTACAAACGGGGGAGATGCAGCTACATGTGCACACCGATTCCGCAGAGCCTCGCGGAAGCTGTCTTCGAGATCAAAAATAAACAGTCTACTGGGAGCAGCATAGCTCTCCTGTTCGTTTCTTACTCTAATGGGGAAGAAAGACCGTTGACAAGTATGCATCTCTCAGCCGCATGAATGTCGTCGACTGTAGCTCTGGTATTGACGAATCGTTCTGAAGCGGAGCTAAGAATTGGATTTTTAAGTCTAGGTGGTGCTAAACATCGAAAAGTAAATTGCACCTGACGTTCAGAAACCGTAGAGAAGACAGACTCTTTAAATTTGCGAGAGGTTTTCCCTTTCCTGCGGCCTCATCCTTGCGTTTTTCAGGGAAAAGACCACTGGAACGTTCATTCCACTTCGAGCATAGGACGGTCGTAGAGATACCTCCGTCACAATAAAAGAATACTTCACTGCCACTTGATAGATTCCGATTTTCATCATTTCAAGTATAATACATTGGTTTACATCGTTCTTAATGCGACTACTTAATGGGATGGCTTCAGTTAGAAATCTTGTGTTAATTTTCTACGTCCAAGCTTTTGGTTCCTTCTCCATATGACCTCTGCGTCAGTGTACCAATTGTGAGATCCAAAGAGCTGACCCCGTTTTGTTTGAAAACCTGCTGTGTCCTGTTGGAGGCATGCGGAGAAGAGCTGCTTAGCTCTATCAGCCACAGAGCCCAATCCCCGCATTAGGCAATTGGTCGACTCAGACAGTGTATGAGACAGGAATGAGATGGCGAGTTCAATTGAGAGCACATACTCCTCACCCTGAAAACCTGACGCACTTGAAGCTACAATTACGCACTTACCTCCGGTACTTGGAAGGCTGTCAGGTGACATCTATGGCACTACCACCCCCATCCCACTTCAGATCCGAGCATTCCCTTTTCATTTATGAGGACAAAACTTGTCTAGTGTGCGGGGAATAGGCATGTGTAGCACGCTTTGACGGACATGTTAGCTCTGTCAGCCACTGCACCTGCTCCGGTCTTCTTGTCTCTATCATGACAATGGGCCAGATGTGTAAGGGCCGAGGCAGTATGGTAGACGCTGCGCAAGTCTGTTATCACTATAAAGTGATTTACCCGCAGGTCGCCGTCGCTGAACCCACCTTGCTGCGCGGAACACAGTGGGCCACGACAGCCTTAAGTGAGTAACACTCAATAGTTCTAATGTGCCAACCTTGTCATCTTAGCTATCTTAAAATTAAGTTCATGGTGTTAGTTTTTTTTTATTAAATTGAAAGAGCTTTCAGTTCATCTGTTTCACTGACTGAAAATTTTATGACTGAAATACTAGGGAACTTACAATTCCGAATCATGTGAGCCAGTGTGGTACCAAATTTGGTACGCTTCCCGTCAAATTGTTTGATGGTGTCAGGTGTGAGATACTTCTTGCAAATACACCGACTGTCGGGTGCATCCAGTATCATTTTCGAAAGATATTCCAAGGGCTCTACAGCCCAGGTACTGGCTGAATGAAAATGAATGAACATAGGTTAGTTGCCATGACTATGGCTTTGATTAAATGCACGGCTGTGATTTCATACATAAGTTGGTCTTCAAGCATATAATTCTCACTTTTCTTCGTATTTCAAGAGAAAAGCTGTTACTACGTTGACACACGGAGCCCTTCACAGTCACCTTAATTGGATCATACCCGTTTTTTGTTTTTGCTGCTTTATCTCTGACAGTAGACTTCAGTATAAATTTCGAAAGCTCAGATGACTTAAGATATGAATCTAGCAAGCGAACAGCCATATTCTTCATTAATTAATTATTTCTGTCGATGCAGGAAGTATACCAGTTGGTAATTTTTTAGTAGCACAGCTTAACAATTAGAAATAGTCTGGGATCACTAGCGGAGCCAGCGTTTCACGCTCGGACAGTGCTCTTTCTTCAATGGAAGTCATCGTCTTCCTGTTCTTCGACGTACGTGGTTTTTGATAATGATCATTTAGCAGTTATAATGATGGCTCAACCGTTGCGTTTGCGTTCAATATATTTCATTTACATCGTGCATTATAGTCGTTGCTTGATATCACGTTTAACATAGTATCACCAATGAGAAGGCGATATGTGCTCGCTAGCTTTTTGATACGGGTATTTTTGTCAGAATTTCCTGCTCAGGGTGGTGATATTTAACATTACATTTCTGCAGATACCTTCGGGGTTTTCCGACTATGCAATGACCGTTAGCAGCCGAAAATGCAATTGTAAAATCTTAACGTCATTAAATTCTGCATGTGTGGCCACATTCGCCTTATTCAATTTCGTTCGGGAAAATAAATATTTGGAAATTACATTGCCATTTAAAACTGAACCACAAACTGAAACACATTAATACTGTTCAACCAAAAGTTCGCCCTCTTCAATTCCTTCAGTTTCTTGCAATATTTTCTTATCGGAAGCATATTTCACATGTTCAGTTAACATTTCACACATCTAATCTACGTGTTAACCGAACGACCTAAGAGATCCGCAACTTTTTACAACGATTGACGTAGAAAAATATGGATCCTGTAAATATCCTAGATATTACTTATCCAATTATGGGAGAGATGTGAAAGCCAGTCCACGTACTGGTAAAAAAGACGTCTAGACCACTTTCGCCAGAATCTGGACGCCCACTAACCCAGAAACAAGTAGAATATAAAAGTTTGTTCTTGAAAACGGTTCACTGTTTTGAGAAAACTCGATCCAAACCTGATCGGGCCTCTAATCGCTTCGTCGGTGCTACTAATCACGTCTATTGCTATCTGAATCGCAGGCTTCAATGCGGGAAGCGGCCGCCTATCTCATACAGCCTTGATGACTTTTCCAAGAATGTGACCATGAAATGCATTTAAAGCAGATCAAGAAGAGTGATTGTTGTTGTGGCCAGAGTTTGATCATGAAGGACCAAACAGTTAATGAAACATTTTCCTCCTTTTTTCGGACACCACCCTGTACGTAATGTGCATTTCCTTCGTTCCTACACCCTGGAGTTATAAAGGTGGAAGAGGAGGAAGAGGATGAATGCATTATTTCAGTCGAAATGCATATTGTCAGTAGTTGTAAGTAGTTATTAGCGTACTCGTCATCACGTGAGCAATTAACAGCTGTGAGGTGCATAATTGCAAGGATGCCTATCAAATACCGCAGATGCCAACAACCAAACGGATAGTTTTCCGCAAGTGCATTTAGTGAGTCCTATGTTGATCCCAGGCGAAATGTTCGATTATTCCGCGTATGGCATGATCTTCGACACTGCTTGTGTGATGAAAGTGTTCAGGCCTGCTATACCCCTTATCGACGTCTCTTTCGAATCAGTGCTCTGCCCAATAGATCGTTAAAATTTTTGTCTTGCATTGAAATGAGGTACAAGTGGACACCAAAGTAAAAATTTTAGTTACCAGGCATATTCTTATTGTACTCCTCCATCATCTTTTCCAAAGTGAGTAGAGCCTTCACTCCAGCTGCCATCTCGGTGACCGCTTCGAGCTCAGTTAAACCCAAGCGTCGTTTGTTGCTCAAATCATACACTCCTCCAACCGTTGCTGTGTGCTCCCCAAAGGTTCCACGTGACTGCATGTGATATTTCTCGCAGAGTTGCTGAAAGATGCAAAAAGACTACTTAAACCTACTGTAACTGTCCATCTTAGAGGCGCCACATGATGGTGGATTTTACATCTAAATAAACTAACTTGACTCAAGGGGTACACAGAGAATCAAAACAAAAGTTCACAATCCCTGTCATAGTTTAAAATGTTTCTGTGCTGGCAGTATGTACTAACGCGGAGGTAGATGCTGGTATGGTCCATCAGCCAGAAAACGAAGGCGGAAAATCTGGGAGCAATTTTACGAACCCCAAAAAACTATCCCCCAGTTTTCTTCTACCATAATTAGTGTCACGTTAACTCCTGCGATTACGTGGGTCAGACCATAAGAAAGATCAATGCACGGATATGGTAGGAGGACAGTCCTATTAAATTCTTTGCACACTGGCAAAGACCTCGGCTTTGCTTTTGGAGGAACGGATAGAGGTAGAAAAAAGCTAGATAATCGTGTGGCCTGCGTCTTATAGCCACTTATTGATCGACCTTGCATCTATGCTGCCTTCGAGTATTTGAAGCTGAGAGTTGAATAGGGAAAGGCGGTAAATCCGGAATATTGCACTGACCTAGCTTAAATTTATTCCGGGAAAAAAGTTCCATTTTAAGTGTCGAAAATTCGAAAATGCTACAGAGTAGCAGCAAGGGTTTGATTTTCTACCATGAAAACGAAACGGTGTGGCAGGTTGTCTATGCTCGGAAATAGATGCCGTCCACTCGTCTTCACAGATTCCTAGTTAGCAGACTATAAATGTGAAACTGTAGGCTGAAGTCCGATATTGACGAAAAAGACAGAAACTCAACCACGACAATAGCAGATAAGTGCAATGGACACAATGGTTGCAATATTTATAAGATACATCTGCCTCGCTTCCACACGCCTATCATTATTACCTTTTCCCGAATTTGGTGCTGATTTTTCCCATTTTTGATGATGGCTTGATCCATCAAGTCGGTCCAATCGTGAAAAGCTCAGCAGCTTCATTGTGACTTAAACTAACACAGTAATGGGAAGGCTTCAAGGCAGCCAACGCTCTAGCCATCTGAGCTACGAGGCCCCACTGGGAGCCGAGTATAATCCCACTTGGATGGCAAAAATCGCCCATCTTCAAGTATTTGCCTGCCAAAATTTTACCATCAGTGTTTTTGTTATTGATGCGGTAATTGAAACGGCATTTCAATCCACCGATAAGCTCATTGGGAAAATTAGTAGCCCATACAGTTAAACATAATTTTTGTCTTAGCATTTGTATCTCCTTCGTATGTCCATTCTTCACAGCCATCGAACACAGCATGCATTCAGCACAGAAGTTGATGGTTGTTTTCGAAGTTCATCGTAAAATGCCCTTGGTCGACAAAAGGTGTGCAATCTACGTCCTTATGCGTACTCGATTTCTATCCTTGTTGGGTTCAGGCTGCCTCAGACAGCCTCACCATCGTAACGGATACTTGCCATAAACAAAGCTTCATTGCCGGTCCCACGATGGTTCAGCTCAAGAACTATACATAAGTAAATACTTGAACAGGTGTTTTCGTCGCTCTGTTCATATTTTTAAGGTCATATATAGCATTCTTCATAATTTGACTGCATGCAGTGTTAATTTCAGGAAAACTCCACAGAGAAACACTGCGGACTGCCTTATTGACGGGCAATAACTTATTTATCTCTCTAATACTCTGTAGGGTAAATTATAACTCCATTGAGCGTATAGTTTTGGGGACGCAACTAACATTGAGGTTATTTGCTCCTAATTCCTCGGCATATTACCACTTTGTCTACTTCCAGCAGGACACTTACCTTCTTAATTTAACGCAATTGCTTCCTCTGGGAGGCTTTCAGGCATTGATTGCTGCGAGAAAAAGGGAAGTCATGTCTCCGAATAGAATAGGATTCAAAGTGTTTTTCGTCGAATAGAGCGATTTGGCTTGCATCGTGGACTACATATTCTTGCGGCGCGCTCTCCCGGCTGATGCGATTACCGTAACATGCCTGTTTGTTCGCCGTTGCCACGGTCTTCGTTCTCTATGAAGCAAAGCAGTAAATCACTCGTACTTCAGAAGAAAACACTTTGCCGACCGACTAAGCGCAATTCTTCCGCCTGAAAATTGTTCACCCATTGGTTGCTGAGACCCTGAAACAGACGCTTTCGCTTCCGAGTGGAGGAGTTTATGTGGGCGTTTTTCGTCAAATCGTGCAAAATCACAAAGTTAATCATATCCCAAATTGGCTTCCCGATTAAGACAACTACCGCAACAATGCTTCGAGCCTCGACTGCTTATGACTTCTGGATTCATACTTCTGAGAAGAAACACCAGGAAGGTTCTTCGCGGAATACGCTGTGACTTTAACATTTCCTCATCAAAGATTCAAGACATATTTCTGTCGTAAGGCGCCTAGATCAATGTGCGCCAGTACCCGATTTGCAGTGATGGAGAAAGCAAGGTGACGAGGAGATGCTGATGAACTGTATGTCTTTATTCACACCCCTGCTATCATAGCTTGGTCTTGTTCAACCCGCTTGGTCATTTAACGTCTGCCATTCATTCGGAGTCTCTTGACTTTGAAAAGAAGATGGACCGATGTGCACCCATTCCGCTATGGATAAATATCTGATCTGAATCCACGGATAATGCTAGGTGACAGTATGTTGAAGAACTTCAGTAACTAATTTAAAAGATCCTGTCTGTGGACAATTTTTGACCTCCAAAGTGGGCTGCTCTGCAGACGCGGAGGACGGAACCCGATATTGCAACGTCAAAACAAGTTCATGACCACTGCTGACACGTCTTAGACGTAAGCCTTTACGCAGGGTCCCATGCTACACCATTCACATAATCCATTGGCAGAGAGATTCGAACAGTCGACTGGTGCATGGGCGAGGGAAACGACAGTGAGGCCGAAATCGGAAATACACACATCAGCACAGCTCCCGCCCTACTAAATCTGACAAGCTAGTATTCTCGTCTTGGAAGGTTTCCAAGTGACGGAATGACACGGTTCTTTTCGGGACTGAGTCACTCTGTAACGGTTCCCTTTTATGACACTTTTTCTGTAGGTAACCTAACTCATGCAATGTGTGATCACAACTTTAGAGAGTAGTTTGGCGTACTATTTATCGTATTTTTTGGTTTAAGAGTAGATTTAAAGCTCAAAAAGCCATTTACTAAAGAACACTACATGTTAAATCACATATATATTTGAGGAAAATAGGAAGAATTTGGGTGAAATCGGAGGGTAAGAAACCTCCAATACATTTTCTAAGCTATTTACTATGACAGACCAAAGCCCATAATTTTTGTGCAGTCAGCTATAAAAAAAATATTTATATAAGAAAGAAAGGTTTCAAATAGATCCCTCTTAGAACCGGAAATTTTGACCAAAATACAATGAGAATCAGGCGGAGACAAGTGTAAGGAATCGCATTCTTATCCAAAAACAAGCAAAAAATTCAGATTTAGAAATTATTTTGTGCAAATTACTGACGTTTTTGACCAGGAATAAACTCTTTTACCAGTATTTTTGTTTTACTACTAAAGGAAAACAGCTGACAAATTATTTTGTGCAAATTGCTGACGTTTTCGCTAAAAATGGCTACACATGTTTACCAGGCTTTTTTGGTTTGTTACGGTGAAAATGAAGACCCTTATCCAAATATGTACAAGGTACTGTGGGTGTGAACTACAGAAACATTTTGTATAAAATTTTTTCCGCACCTCAGCACTTTACAAACGCAATGGACAGTATTTTTACGCTGTTGCGGATAAAAACAGGGTATTAACGTAATCAAATGCAGTGAAGGACGCTGTAATATAAAGCGAAAAGCGATTCCTTTCAATTTTAGCCGAAAATGTATCAGATATTTTCAGATAAGTCACAAAACCGATAACATTTACATATTTTCACGTTTACTTATCCTTGGAAAAAGGTAAAGTCCGCATATATTCATCAGTGCAATAGCTTATTAACATGTTTTAAAACAGCTAACCTATTATAAAACATTTTCAATTAATGTTAGGCATAGTAATTGTAGAGTGTTCTTGTGAACGTTCATTTTTCTTGGCAATGAGTTTTCATGTTTGGGATTATCAAAAACAATGACGCCAACGGCCATCTCCATTAGAAGGAATATTCAAAAGCTCACTACTTCGGAAAATGCTTTTACGAACTAGCTTATTTTGAAGATTTTTATAAACACAAAGAGCAGGATATAAATTTATTGTCACTCGATTAAAAACAGCGAAAATCGTGAAAAATTCACTGGTATTTCAAGGAAGATGTGAAACTAATTGTACTCCAATACCAGAAATAACAATAAGGCAATTTCACGAAAGGATAGTTCTCTTACTATACACAAAATGGTATGCTTGCGCTTTAACTTGACAATTCGTTTTAAGTTTATTCGTTTCATTTACAGGGAATTTTCCCATTTTCACAATTCAACATTTTTTAAGAACGTTTGTATCTCTCAACAAGCTAATAATTCTTTTCAAATGTCCTTTAAGTTTTGAATTCATTTAAGGTTTTTCATTAGTATTTCAAAGCTTTTGTATATGCGTTGATGCCGATTTGCGAGTGATCATCCATCTTTCCTAAATTTCGGAATTTTGTTTGTTTTAGGTTCTCTACCGTACTTCTGTGAGAGGTCAACCGCCTTTCCAGAAGCACTGCACCTGTAGCGTAGACAGGTCATGTATTGCACGCGTAAACGGGCTGTGTCCGAGCTCGCCTCCCATTTTCTTGACTTCAGTAGGCCGATGGAGTCAGGTCGTTGATGAGCGGGAGGGTGCGGTAGATGCTGCGCAAGTCTGACTCACCATAACCCTAATTCACGCACATGTCACCAGTGCTGTGCTCCCACCCAATGGAGCCCGCTTGGGATGCCGTAACTCATGCCGGTCATCTGCACCGTGAGCGTCTGGTTGTTTGTGTTTATGGTCTCAGATGGGGGAGGGGGTCAGTATGCTCTAAGCCTAAGGAAGGTGGAAGAACTCCATAGCGGTTTCGTACAATCTGTTCTCAGCCCTGTTACCTTCCATTCTGCCATCCTGCCTTGACTCAGGTCAATCGGGTTTGCCTTTCATGACTTCTGGCATCTATTCGAGGCTGCTTTGTCTTATGTGCCTATTTCTATATGATACTTACACAATTTCGGTACATCTTTAAACCACTGTTTCCTTTTTCCATCTTTGAATGTATGAACCTGAAAAGTATTCATTAGCAAATATCGTTGCACGCACCTGTTCAGCGTCATTTTGTAGCCTGAACAAAAAACCAAAGCGGAGCCTCGACTGTATTCTACAGCTTCAAAATTTTCTTTTTTAACTGGGGTTTTTCCATTCCCCACTCTGCTACGTTGAACATACGTATTCATTACATCTCAATCTTTCGTTTTTTGTCGCTGAGTTTCAGTTTGAACTCAAATATGAAACGATATTGATTTAGCAGGGCCAAATCCTAGACAAATTTTGACGTCAGAACAAGTTAAAGAATTGTAAAGAGTATTTTGATTGACCAGAGTTCCTTAGCAAGGCGTCAAATTTGAACATTTTATTGGCATGAATGCGATATGTTTAGGTACCTTGTAGTTAGGCAATGCGGAGACAAGTGGGATCTTTGCATGCACACTGGCGCGCATTGTAGTTCCCAAGTTTGAGGGGCAGAAGGTCAGATAGCCAAACCTTTCGTCTTTTTCGAATTCTAGTTGACGTTCCAAGTATCCAGCCGCCTAAAATGCAATTTTACTAATAGAACACGACAAAAAGAAGCCCATTTCAATGAAAATTAAAACTCTTTCAGTGGGTTTGAGGCTACCCGTTTTGCCGATGCAACCAAAAAGAGAATTTACGGGAAGCATTTGGAAAAAACGGGTATGTGGTCACTGAAAGCAGAATTTTCTTCTTATGAGGTTTCAGCATCTCACTCGAACCCAGCATCCGACAGAAGCACAGTTCACAGTGAGGAGCATTTCCACTTATTTGTGACCTTATTCAAATGGACGTATTGTTCCAACGGTGCAGGTTCATTGCTATTTAAGAACTAATTTCAAGTGGCCAGTTCTAATTCATCCATCCAGTAGTTGTTTCCTTACATTGAATACTACCATAAGTTCTGAAGGCAATGCTAATCGTAGCCATAGTATTCTGACTAGGCCCTCCTAGAGAAAATAATTGATAAGGAATTACCCACTTATTTGTTGGATGAGGAGGATGATGAGTAGAGTTAATTGCACTTAAAACTCTTATCCCAGTACTGTAAGAAATAAAAAAGCAGTAAAATTCAAACTAGCAGATGACAGATATGAAGCTTTAGCTTTAGTGCGTTTATTGTTGGCGGCCGGTGCATGGTAGAGAACATTGAGTACCTCTGATTCCTATATTTCTGAAACCTGTCTGGCATTTATGTGATCATCAGAATTTTTGATTAGATCGATATTACCTAAAGATCAGGCTCCAGAAATTTAGACGAAAATGCACCCGATTTCAACAAATTTGACAGTTGACGTCGAAATCAGTATCTCCTCTAGATGTTGGATCAAATAATTCATCGTGTTCGCTTCTTCAGCACTGGCCCTGGGATAACCTGGGATCGAAAGGCGAGCAACCTGTCGTCTAAAATTTACTGAGTTAAGAGGGTATACTCTTCGACATCGGTCTGCAATATGCGCGAATATTCACTAATCAGATAGAATTTTAACCGGAAACCTGTAACGATAATAATACCGGCAGCGACTACTAAAACCGTGCGCTTCCGTCGGGCTCCCGCTTGTTCGTACCACCAACAGCATCGTTTGTCTGACATTCTGATACTCTTTTGGCCATTGATCAATCCCTGAAACCAAGAGTATCTGTACGGTGCTCGACCAATCAATCAAGATCGCCAATCATTTTCAGGGCTCACATTAGCACGCCCTCACACAGCAGCCTTGGAGTCCTGCCCTGACGACAACTAATGGGTACCTCTCGTCCGTGTGCCAACTTGCGCCAATTTATTCTTATCCAAATTGGTCAACTTTTAATCCTCCCTACTCCTCCTCCTCCTCTTCGGAACTTGGTCTGCTGGTCTGCCTTGGCAGCCACGACACATCAAAGCTTTTTGTCTTCCCAAATTCAACTTCATACTACCAAGAGTTTTCTTGTCTGCATTATACTCCTTACGAAATAAGGCAATACTTTACATCACTTTTGTCAAAGCGTCTTTGCAGCCCGGGGGTCCACACTGGCCAAGGATGTTTAGGAGCATTTCCAAAAGCATCCAGTGGCGAAAGCATGCCCAGTTCTTTCAGCGTAGAGGCTTTTCAGTTAGTAAGTGCGGATATCCTACAACTTCTGATATCCAAAAATGGTATATCTTTTCAGTGAAAATGGCCACAATGGCCCAACAAATATAACTTGAATAATAACTTATCAGAAGACTAGTTGGCGAGCATACTCGTGCTTTCGATAAATTCTCATCGGGTCAGTGGTATGTGGTGTTCGTTCCGAGGCAAATGCTGTTTTCGAGGTAATTAGACAGAATCTGCTCTCAAAAACGGACTATATTTGCAAGTTTGGATGAGGCATTATGGATGACGTCTAACATCCAGCGGATATCGCACATTCAATTACGTGAGACTGGAAGCTTCTCAAAAATGAAGGATGACATAACGAGATGAGGATGCTTACCTCAGCTAATCTGGTGTAAACCTCCGCCAGGTTGCCACCTTGCTGCATGGAGATGATTCGAATGTGATCCTCCTCATTCACCCAGACAAGAAAATTTTTCTTCTTATTAATGAAGATACCGCGACCACTTGGCCAATCACGGTAGCCTCCGGCATCACGGAGCACGCTAAAATTGTTGGTTTACGAAGGGTTTCAACCCCATACAGTAAAGCAGACGAGAGTAAAATCTTATCTTATGGAGTAGAGAACAGACCTGTCATCATCACGGAAGAGGAAGTGATCCTTAACAAGCGAATCATACTCCGTCTTGGTCATATTACCGAGTGAGTAATAATCTCCTGCAAATTCACCGGGAAGGGTCTTCAACGCGGCCACAATCTTTAATGAGAGAGAGAGAAAACCCCTCTGGGTTGTTAAACAAATTTCGTCTAAACGACAGTGCATTTCTCAGCAAGCGGTCAGAGGCGCCATTTTATCCCTCTAACGCCATAATATCGCAGTGGTAGGGGTGGACTTGCGTTCTGATGTAGCGAAATCGACAACTTGCATCAACAGTTTACGGAGTCCAGTTCCTAGCGCTCATTACAATGCGTTCCGATCGAGCGCATCGTGCCTACCGCGTGTATGGTCGGGCCCATGGCTGGATAAATGACCGGCTCGGACAGGATCTAGGGTCCAGGAATGGGAATAGAGAGTGAAGTCGACGGCTCGGCGCAGATTCCTTAATATAAACAATCTGACGCGCTTGAATCTTTTACGCTGCGCTGCAACCCGCGGCGTGGAATGTTGCCAACTGACGGGACAAATCGGACCTTACAGGCAGCAGTGTGTTTGCTTGGAGTGGCCCAATGGTGGACTGATAATCAGGGTGCAAGGGCTCCTTGTTAATGTGGCCTCTATGACAATCCAAGTCAGGCGTGGTGGCAGACTTAGGCGTGGCGGCGGTGTGGCGGCAGACTTGGGGGGTGGTGCCGGACACGCCAGCCACTCGCGCCTTCTCCCGCCGCCTGTCTTCCTGGTTTGGTCATGACACCGTGACCGGCTGGAGAAGAGAGTGCGGTAGATTCAGTGCAAGTCTACTACCACGTAATCTTGTGCAAGTCACCGTTGCTACGCGACCTTTCTGTGGGGCACACGGAAGCAACGGTCGAATTGTCTATGGCCGAGACAAAGACCTCGTTTAGTAACTGTATAAAGGAGCCCAGTGCTATCATCGCCATGGCCTGGTATACAAAGAAGTCCGCAAAAGCAGTTTGAAAGAAGTTATATGGCGTCCAGGAACTATGCAGTCCAATCCAACTTTTCCAGCCAACTTTTCCACTCTGAAGCATGCTCATGTCTGAGCTTGCAATATGTTTATTTACAAAACCCAGGCTCGATCACGTGCGCAAGAACAGTGGTTCAGGTGACCGAGCGATTCCCAAATAGATCGAATTCCGTTAAAATAAGAAAAAGGTAGAGCATAGAGTGCTTCAATCTTACCTCCTCTCGGTCTTAGATGACCGCAGTCGAAAAAATTAGCTGCTTGAAAATAATCAAATCAGGGCTACATTTGCACCTTTTTCACATGGCCATGGTCACAAGTTAACACAATAACGGCACAGTGATTAGTTGACGGATTTCCGAATTTATCACTGATACGGTTCTCCACAATCTCATTTTATTGGTAGAGGAAACCTAAAAGTCTAAGTACATCTGATACATCTCGAAGACACCCCCATAATCACTGACCCGGGAAATTATGAGTACTCCGACGCTCAAATTATATTCTTCACCTAGGATCCATTTTTTACAATGCGAACTGAAATGGAAGACGCACCTGCTCCCTTAGACGTTCCATCCTGCTGCCATCTGAAGAGAACGGTGTAGATGAAACCGAAAAATTTGCTGCAAATACGAAGTTACAGTAATGACTGCTTGCTGCATCACGATGCTGCGTATGCACGACCTATCGACAAGCGGACACTCCTTTCAGCATGTAAGTTGGAAGGTGAAACGAGCTTATTCACTTCCATTAACCTTTCATTGTCAACGAATATGCACCAAAATTCATTATGAAAATGATGAAAGCCTTACTAAACTGAACCAAGGAAACCAGCCAGCTAAGGCTGTGATGGGGCATCCCGTAAGTGGTTAGACCTATCGTACCACATGGAAGAGGAATCTTCTAAAGGCTTGGATCAACACTTCTGCCAGGTAATGCATCCAAAATACCTCATTTAGAAGTAGACTCAATCACTGTGACAATAAGTTTATTCGTCTGTCATTTAGTATTCCTGCTCGAGGCCATTTTCAGAGGCAGTATCAGATGCTAACCATTTTAAATGCTAACAGTCATGCAGCTACGGAAAGGACAAATACTTTGAGAAAACTGATCGATGTCTTTAGGCTGATTCACGAGACTAACTTGTGACACAAAGTTTCGCCTCGAATCAACAAGTGCAGCCCGGGTCCTGCAGGTGGAACCTATCGTCAATTAAGACGCCGTTGAGCAGATGCTCCGAGGCGATGCTTACACATCAAGAGATGTGTGGAGAGTCTGACTGCAGATAGACGGCTCAAACACTCGTCACTCTGTCATTACTTGCTCGAAGACAGTCTAGTTCTTGCACCCCCGGAATGGCCAATTATTACCACGAACAAAATGGAAGTATTACACTGAACATGGCAACACGGGGCTCCGTGTCTCAGCACCAGGTGGCATTGTCAAGTAACACGTTTGGCACTATGCCCTCACAATCAACACTCTTTGCATTGGGGGCTGATTACACTGAAAGACCTAGATCATGACATATGCGTAAAGTAATGAAAAATCCGTAACCAATCGGAAACCAGTTCAACCGCATCTACCTAAACACCAAACTAATTATGCACGCTTTCTGGTTAAATAAAAACGCAAGCAAATTAGAATGAGCACTATTTCTTTGAATTCGCTAACGACAGCTTTTGAAAGAAGCTGTAAATCTCCTGGTGAAGGTCTACAACTTGTTGATGTTTCTGAAAGTTACATACAGTAATCCCTCTCTACATTGTGTTTTGAATATCGTTGTTTTAGTTTTCCGTGGATAGTATATGCAAGCATATATAAATCTGTTTAACCAATTTTTCGCTGGTTCATGAATTTCTGCGGGAAATGAACCTTTATATTCCTGGTACATATTTGCCAACATGGTTTACCCAGTTGAAATCATGCACGGGACGCTATTGGCGGATGGAAGCATAACATATTAAATAAATCCCTTCAATTTTATACGATAGACATATTTGTACGTAGTATATAAACAGTGTTTACAAGCATCATTTCAACTGAGCTCATCTACTATTTCAGATAACAGAAGTAATTTAATGTTATATAGCTGTTGTACAACTGTTTTAATAAGCGCTTAAAGGATATAAAAAAAACCACATGATTTTTATTAAGCTGATTTTCATCATTCACTCGAGATTCGGGAAGGCAACAACTGCGATTGAAAAGGGATCACGATGTTCATTAATATCAATCTCAAAACTGCTTACCTAGTAATGTATTGAAACGGACATGGTGGGTACATACCTTTGCTCCAGAGCAATTCGGTCCTCTTTGCTGATGACTGGTGCAAACCCGTAGCCTTTCACGGTTCGACCGAGGCGTACCCGAGTGGAGATAACTAGATCATTGCCTATGCTGAGGTCACCGAAGGGCAAGTGTTGCAGGTCACCGAAATTGGCTGGTGGATGTGAAATCTTGGGAGTCGTAACCTAAGGGGTAAAAACTGAGTTTCAAACCCATAGCAGCTAAGATGGTCACCTTCAGACTTGCATCAGTGATCATTGATTGGTTGAGGCGGGTTCTGGGAAGTTGTCGCAAAGAAGGAGCCACGACCGCTGAGAAAAGAGCTTTATTAACCTGAAGTTTTGGATTCTGACTCAACCAGGCTAATAAAGCTCTTTTTCCAGTGATCGTATCTCCTTCTTCGCAGTAAGAAATTGTTCTGGTGCATAAGCAGACGTCTGCTTTGCTCATTTATCTCCTGGTATTCGAACCTTCATATTCATTAGAGAATTATTACACCTTAATCCGGGAAACCCCAATAAAATCTTCTTTTTGATTGCAACCGGTTGTATCTTTTTTGATTTGATCGATGGTGCTGGAATAAATAGACTTTTGCTCAATTACACAATCATGATTATCAAGGCGATAGACCCATTGGAGCAGGACGTTTGTAACTGTTTTGATCATATCATGTGTGGCCGAGCTAATAAAACACGCTGACTGGCACCCAGATGGTCTGTAGGAGTACCTCGTCTGTTATATGTTTTACGTGTTAGATATTCTAGCTGCACAAAATATGTTTTTCATCGATATAACATTAACAAAGCCAGCAGATATGAGATTGCATGTCGGCAGTTGTCCACATACAGCAATTTTCTACGTTAATGACCACCGCGGAGCACACCTGCATATGTGCACGTTTTTTACTACAGAATATTAATCAAAGTGAAAATGATTCATAAAAACAACTGTTTTATTTGCTTCGCATAAATCAAATGATGCTAGACGAAAATAGGCGGCCTGCTTTCAGAAAACCAGAAGCAATATCATCTATGAAGCCTTTACTTTGCATAGCTACGTATCTTTGTGCCCAAAAGTGCCGAAATGGCGTTAACAGCCAATTGGTTTAACACTTTTCGAAGACAAATGCGAATATGCTGGATGCAATCCTTACATGGTGGATGATATAACTCTTGCCCAGAATAACATGTTAAGTGTTCCCGATTAAACCAGATACGCTGGAATAGCCATTTTTTATTTATTTGCCGTAACGAGCTCATGATAACAAAACCAACAGGCTATGAACATCCCAGTTGGTTGAAAATTGAGTAACGCTCTCGCAACTGCCCTACGTGCTCGAGTTAAGTTGACCTAAATCGGGTGTATTAATCAGAGGAGCGTAGTGTGATTCGTTCTGTTCTAATTTATGGATAGAAATGAGCGCATGTATATGTGTTCGTCACCCGGAGCACCGTCTATTACATTTCATGCTCTGTCATATATGATGGAGGTTGCAGAGGCGACCGGGTGCGGTTTCTTGTGATTACGTGTTGAATTTGTCCCCGACTCAAAGCTACCACGTGCATTAAGGTCACAAATATAAAAAAACATGGATCAGTCGGGCGTATGATATCATATCTCTTGCCTAAATTGCCCTTGTAACTACACCAGTCAGAGTGAATTGATGCTCGGATCGCTGGCTGTGCGGCGGTGTGACGATTTATCACTGGCGACTACCTAACACTCCTGAACGGGTCATGAGTTTAACTGCGCCGCCACCAAGAGAAAGCACCCACACCGTAAATAAGATGGGCAGAGTATTTATCGCAACCTAGACTGCGAATTAGATCTCAGTCGATCGATGTATCGATTTGACGACGGTCTATAGCATCCTACGCAGTCACCTCCAGACCTGTGTTCTTTATTTTGATTGGCTAGTTACCTCTCATAACTTTCGATTGTCATGTTGCTGCTGATATCTCTGACGATGGACTCCCGCACGAGATCGAAGGCTCAGCTGAATAAACACTTGGTTCCGGTGCTGGAACATTCTTATTCTTTCTTAATCATACAGATACCTCGAAGTCGATTATCCTCCTCTATGCTTTAGCAGTTCCGCCTTGTATTTGGGCTGAGGGTTTACATCCCAAAAATTCACTGGCATGAGACTTATAATACCTAATCGAGGACTTTTTGCGACGGAAAATAAATACATAGTAGATGATTTTAGTAAATTTGAATAATTCCGTAGACCTCCTTTTGAAAAACTCGGAAGCCTCCTTGGGATTCGAACCCACGCCAACAAGGGGAAAGCCTTTAGTAAAGCCAACGCTCTAGCCAACTGAGCTACGAGGCCCCACGGGGAGCTGTTCAGTCGTGCTCCAGCTTCCTTACAACATTTTTAAAATAAATTTTTAATCTTTGTTGTCCTCTTCATACCGTTTTGGTCCGACCTGACAGAATTTCTTCCCCCTTATCTAAAACCTTTAAGATGTAAAAAAGAACTTCTCTACAAGCTAGGCCTCCGTGGCTGTCTAAAAGAGGTTAATGTCTGAATAAAAAGTGAGATTTGCAGACTAAATGATTTGTTTGTTAGTCATTTTTTTGCCTCGCCGTCCAAACCTTCTTTTCAGCTTTCTTCTGCTGAACTCTAGAGGAATCTTAAGCGTCTCACTGGCCAATGTGGTAAACTGGCACATGTTGATGCTGATTTAGACGATCTAAATGAACATTTTATCCATACTTCCACTGACTCCAATCCCCCCACAAACAAGCTTTCGTTGCTACCAAGCGTTTTTTCTCCCGTGTCAGTGGCAACAGTGGAGAAACACCTGAAAAATGTCCGTGGTTCAACTGCTGCTGGGCCGGATGAAGTCTCACCATTTGTTTTAAAATACTGCTGCTCTCAGATTGCCTCTATTTTGACACATCTTATAAATATGTCCTTCATGGAGTCAGAGATTCCTGACATTTGGCGTTCAGTAAGAATCACTCCTATCCTTAAAAAGCCTGCTAATTTTGGTTCTAAGTCTTTCCGTCCAATCGTCTGCTCTTCCGCTTTACTGAAGATTGCTGAACGAGTCACTCTCGATACAATTAAGCCATTTTCCTCCAATTACTCCGACATTACAATTCGCCTATAAGGCCCGGCGTAGTAACCTAGATACCGTTGCCCTTGTAGTACATTCGGCTCTACGAGATTATATAAGGGCTACCATGCGTACGCATATGCATTTCTTGACTAATCCTCTGCCTTCAACACCATCCCGCGCCATCTCCTCCTTAATATAACATCCGCGTCTGGCTCTCCCGGCTGAGTTGTCTCTTGGCTCGAAGATTATTTTACTTCCCGCACTCAATTCGTACAAGCTGGCAGGCGGAAATCTACTGTCCTTCAAAACAATTGCGGTGTTCTTCAAGGTGCCATCTTATCCCCTTACCTCTTCTCTCTTCATACGGATGATTTGAGATCACCAAACGACTGTCTGCACATCAAATATGCTGACGACATGGTTGTTGGTCATCCTCTTAAAAATCAGACACATCTCGATGTTTCAGCCTGGTCGTCAGATAGTGGTCTTCAACTCAACTATGTGTTTGTCACCTGCGACCATCCCCTAGGTCTCAATACTCAGCCATCCTTCCCAACGAGGTATCCTCTTTTCGTTACCTTGGCGTTACTCTGACATCCCATCTTTTTTTCTCCCAACACATTAATACTCTTTTTACAAAATTTCGTAAGCTTCTATATTATATTCGCCGTTTACGTTCTTATCACACACCTTGGGCCCTTATCTGGCGATTTATAGAGGCATGTGTTATTCCCCTCATCCTTTATTGCTCTTCCATGATTTTTCCAGCTTTGCTTAAAAATGATTTTTTGGATTTTAAAATGTATTCTCCGAATGCTCTCTTCTGCTGCTGGTGTTTCTTATACTGTTTTAGTGGATTTGATAACAAAACGGCCCTTTTCGACAGTCAAACAATTTGCTGGGTGAAACGTTGATGATGAAACCCATCCCCTCCACTCTGAGCTGATTGCTGTCAAGTTTTCCCGTCCGATGCACCGAGGCTTTCGTCATATAGCTTGCCGTACATAGGCATACCAGCGCTCCGTTTTGCCATTTCTAGCACGCTACCTTACGTGTGAAGAGACTGAAATAAAAAAGCTGAGACTAGAACTGTATCCTCATAAGATGTCCATTTTTTTACTCTGATTCTTGCATATTATGTTAACTTATCCTATTATCTTAATGAATGGAGCCATTTATATTTTTTGCTGAAAATTTTGAATGACTCTTCAAAATAAAGCGTATTCCTCTCTCTCTAACTCCTCTCTCTCTCTCTAATCACACTTGGGTCAGGTTACCCGCCCAGTCTACTGTCACTTATGGAATCCTACAATTCTGATGCGGTAAGCTGACTGTCCAAGCAGGATTTCCTAAGCAATCAATCAAGAATCCACCAGATGGCTACCAGGCAAAATTAATTAGTAGATGATTTTTGGCAGCTTTAAATAATTCCTTTGACGCACTTGTGAAAAACTCAGCGGAATCGGAGGGATTCGAACCCACGTCAGCAAGTGGAAGGCTTTAGTACAACCAACCCACCCTTAATCCTTTCTTCATATTGCATGCTTTTAGTTTTAAATGGAGTGTCTTTGGTAGTTGATTCGGGTTGGTTTCTGAAGTATAAAGGATTTTTCGCCAAGTTAGGTGTACATAATCCATTTCGTTGCTTTGTTTATATACGCCCTTTATTTAAATAAAATCGCCAATGATACACAGAGCATCAGAGGTTTAATAGCCAATCTTAAAATGCCTATTTCCTTACATTCTCGCAGTAGTGTGATACACTACGGTGGGCTTTTGAAGTTGAGCCACCATTTTTCCTGCAGTTACATGTGCATTTTCTTATATGTTCATGGGCTGGCCCATTTTTCTCATTAGCTACTACGATTTACCACTCTTTGTTTATATTAATTACTATAGAAAGGTCCTTTGCAAACAACGCCTGCACCGTTTTGGAGAAAAGCTGGTGCAATATTGTGATGTATTCACGGACGAATGTTTGTGATGCTGATTGTTGCAGCTTTCGGTTACTATGTATATTCTATTTTCTTCCGGTGTGTACCAATTTTATCTATAACTGTCCAAAAGACCTTGAAAATCAACATTTATAAAACCTGCTGATAAGATCTCAACTCAATTAACGTCTTTAGAGAGGTACGAAAAAATACCTTGTGGTAATCGCGAATGACGGCATCGAAGAAGTCTGCAAAAACCGTGTAACAGTCAGAATCAGCACACCGGGGTAATAGAGCACCTGGATTGCTTGCATCTGAAGTGGAAAAGACGAGGATCAGAAGGAATGTTTGCGGCATCTAGGAAACAATATGTCATTATGTTACCTATCTCTACAGGAAACCTCGGGTAGATTATTAGCTAAATGCTCCTTAAAGTAGCTTGTATGAAACAGAAGGACACTACCGTTGATTGGTAGTCCTGCACGATATCATCAAACATCCCACCAGTTATACTTTTTTATGCAATTAAACACGTCCTATTTTCATCAGGGATATGAATTTGCTTTGTGTTGCAAGAAATGCAGCTAGAAAGTAGAACGTTATACGTCTCGCCTACACATACACAAGCTGTATCGTGATTCAGGTTGCTGTAATTATATGGGCAGCTTTCAGAACCGTGGATCTGAATATACCCTCTCAATTAGGATTATTAAAGAACAGTCGAAGTGAAAATGTTTTCCGATATTCACACGTAAGCTGCTCAAAAAGTAGACATCATTTTTTATCGTTTACTAACAAATCAGTGCAACTTTCGAAATCGGGGAAATATCGAATTTCACTGTTGACCAGATGGGTAGATCCACGACGATAATTCAAAAAAGGAAGGGGCCCTGAAAGAGACTTATTGAACCGTTGACATTTCAGGGAGTCTGGTCAGCCTACCAGTGTCAAAGCGTTAAATGTACAGAATCAAGCATAAATGAATGTGGCATGCCAAATTATTCAGCCTTGAGCCGATCAATTTTTCCTTCCTTCGCAGCTTCCATCTTTTGGCGGATTATTGGCGGGTCAGACAGCTGTGTTCGTTATGAGTCCTCACGTCGATGGAGGGTTTTTGAGTCCCAGTGGGGGTTGCTCTTTCACTCCTCCATCGGCTGAATTCGTCGTCCGACGGCGTCGGTCGGTTTTTCTTGTGTCCTGTCTATCTGTCTTGCCGCAGTGTTTGTGAATGCAATGAAGCAGAATTTTATAAGCTGTAGGAAGGTCATGATAAGCGTTGATGTAGTTGGCATCTAAGTGCCACGCCCAAACCTTAATCACTCTCTCCTTGATTTTCCCCGCCTAAGATGATCGCCCTCTGAAGGCAAAACGTATGGCTGATTTCTATAACGTGCAGGTTGACAGTTCGACTCTAGCCATCAAGACGCCAGTTTGTGCTCTGTCAGCGGGTCTACCCTTTTTGCGTGGTTTTTCGAAAGCAGTCATAGCCCCCCCCCATCATTGCTATCTATTTTGTAGACAAATACCGAGGTTCTGCTGATAATTTATAAACCTCTGCTAAACACGTGTTCGTATTCGCTTATTTGAACGAAAGCTTAGAATGGACACTGCCCTATGGTGTGTGTAAGATAGTATTATTATTATGCACTACTGAGTGTTACGGGGATATCGGGGAAAAATACGTTCGTTCAAAGGGGCTTTTGAAGCCTCAGAAAAGACGCAAAGAACATGTTCATTCCTACCATGGACTGCAATTTACACGGGTTATGGAATAGTTCCGATCAGCTCAGAGAGACGAGTGGCCGTGGCTCAGTTGTACTAACGGTCGAGCCCATGTCGAGCATGACTCTGGTTCAAATCTGAGGTTTTTTTCGGCTGGGAATGAATGTTGGCTCCCATATCAGTAGTCTTTCTATGCAATCAATAATTTTTAGTTCGTACATATTCTGTCAGTATGGTTAATCATAAAACATGCGTATAATACTGATTGCCTGTTGTTATCTTGTGAATATTACGTAGTTATCCTGCTGAAGCTGATGGATGTTGGCTCAAATATTCATGTCAGTTTTTGCACTGGGACCATAAAGCTTCATTGCCAAGGATTCACTTCAAGTTAGCAAGTTAATTTTTAAGGAAGTTTAAAAGTTTTAATAAGGTTTCTTCAGTTCTCTACTCCATATTAATAAATCCACTGTAATCTCACTTCTTCCCATCCGCAGGATAGACGGGAATTTTCTTTTAATTTTCAGTTAATCTCTGAATCTATTTTCAATTCCTGAGAATATTTTTATTTCGTTAAATGAGTATACTTCAATAGTACATCAGAGGTTTTGAAAGTCCTAAATTGTCCAAATTTCCTATATAGTAATATATCGTTTCCATGAGCAGTTCTCTCTTTACAAATTTCCTCGCGCGAGTAACTGAAAATCCCTCAAACAGCTATGATCCTTTCCCGGACATCCGTGTGGTTGTTTTGTCTAATAAGCTCCTATGGGTTGACCTGTCTGAAACTTTTATTCATATTGAGCAGCCGATACCCGCACCGACCTGATCTACTCGGAAACTTTTCAACATCGTCATCGATGGTGTTCGTAGGGGGACGGTACTTATCTGACGAGACCTTGGTCTTTGTATTTCGCAATTTGCTTCAAGCTGCATTTGGTTCAGGTCGCTCAGCCTATCAAGCACTGCATACCCTTCTTCCTTATCTTCTCATCCTCTAACCTGACACCGGTAGTCAGCTCGCCGCGTTTGCCATCCTCCGGTAGTATGGACTGAGCTTATCGTAGCTAACTCTCCAGTCGGACCGAACACCCGTCTCTCATGTATTCTATTCCTATCCTTATGCTCCTCCATCTTCACCGAACTGCTGCAAAGATCTAAAAGCATCTTGTGCTTTTATAACACAGGTCTTCCGTGTGTTGGACCCTCAATTTCAGCCACAACTGTTCTATGGACGTGCAGATACACATAAGGACGTACTTTTACTGCCTTACCACAAAACCTACTCAACTTTGACGGTGGTCTGTTCATTTATTGCTCCTTCATTCTGCTGTTTGTTAGTGGTGCATGACGTCTATCAAAGGACGAATTCCCGGAAAACACAGACGCCCATGGTAGGTTAAAATAGTAAAAGGAACAACGTAGCTCACAAAAAACCTGCATTTAATGACTATTTTAATAAATGTATGTTTCCACTGACACCGAACTCCCATATTCAAGCAAATCTCGGATCCTGCTAGAAATCCAATAATTTTTGATCAGCATTTTCAGGACTTTGAGTGTAAAAAAGTGAATGCAGATCAATTTCCACTCATAGAAGATACATTAGATGTTCTTTCTCATGAAATTATAATCAAAATTCCAAAATACGCTTTCTTTCATACAAAAAAATTAATCAAATGTTGTTTTGATGCTGACTAACAAACGACACCAGGACCAAATATTTCCGTCACCAAAGGATGCAGTTTTGCAGTTAGCACGAACCCTTAGCCAATCCCTGACCCAAACCCCAAAATTTAACCTAACTCTAAACTTAACCATAACCCTCCCTTTAATTCGAAGTCTTATTTCCATGGAAGTGTGCGCAAAGCCACATGTACTATGGGCGTTCTCTAGCCCTCTATCCTGTTCAGGCGGCCATACAAGACAGTATTCCCCGAGTTTCTTTTCGGCCGACTGCAGAAACTACACTCTGCAAGAAAATAAGAGTGGTCAACGAGTAAACGTAAACCAAGCATTCCGAGTCATCTATAAAGTACTGACCACACACACTTCAAGTTCCTGCGTCAGCGGATACTTGCGACGGCAGGGCCAGTGGCCATTTGGCTAACTAACCCAACTTTGTTCTCGTAGAAAGCGTTTATACCGGCCCTAAGACTCCCATGGCCGAAGACGAACTCAGCATTTGTGTTCAAACTTCCTGCCACTGAGCTACAGTGACCTCTGAACGCCCTCAACCTTCTCCCCCATACCTAATGTTTAGTGGTTGTTTAAATTGTTGCCTTTAAACCCTCCCTTGTGTTAACGTTTTTTCACAATTTCTACTTAAGTAGAATGCATTTGTCACATTGATTTTTGATACCCTTAGAACCTCAAATACATCTTATAGAAAACACGAATGAAAAACTTAACTTGATAACAAAGTACGTTTTCGTCGAATTATATATATTTTATATATCTTTCATTTTTAAAACTTTTTTTCTAATCCCAAATAGGTTTTAACCACACCTGGTGCTACACTTGCATTCAGAGTTTACAACTGCAGGGTTCATATTTTCCTTGTAAGGAAATTTATCTATTTCTATGCCCCATTGACAAGATATCATAGCGTGCTCATAAAATTTGACAGTGGATGTGGACCAGACTGTACACCTTACAAGCGACATTGAAAAATGGACAGATACGATGCTGTATTCATGAAATTTTCGGGCTTTTAAAACATTTCATAGCTAGAAACTTCTAAAACTGAGAACTATTTTTCATAAAACAAAAAATTAAAAGACCTAATTAGCTACCAAGTGAGTACAAGAACGTATATTTGACTTCATTCATAAGCACATCGAAAATCCATGGGAAAATGCATGATAATTAAGTAATCATTTTTTTACAGAGTTTGGTTTTTGCAGGTGGTTGCAAAGAAATTCAATCAAAGGACTGTATCGTGGTGTGACTGAAATAGCTCAGGATTATTCTGCATTTTAAACTATTACAATCCCACTTCAGTACTTTTTTCCTAAACGAAAGTGTTTTTTTTGGAATTTAGGTTCACATTTCGTTAAATAGCCCATCTACTGTGGGTGTGCAGAAATCCCTTCCAATTGAAATGTAAAAATTTGCATCCCAACTCGCCTCAGAACTGGGTCTACAGCTTACGTAGGTGGTAGCAGAGTAACTACCGGTGCATAATTGAAGTGTTTACGAACAAAGACTGGAACGAGACGGAAATGCCAACGTTTATGGCAAATAAACAAGAACTGGCCTATCCGATACCCCTGTCTTTGTCAATAAACCACTTTCGAAGCACGTAACTCTTTTTATTATATCATCGATACTCCCATCAGAACTGAAATAGTGGCATTTTAATGCAAGCTGTTTATTAAGATTGTCGGCGAATTATTCAGTTATTTGAAAAAATATCGATATTATTAAGATTATGATAACATATCCCTGCAATCAGCATATTTTGGCGATTATTTTAACTAAATGGCAGAAACAACACAAGATGCACTTACTGTGATTAACGCATTGTGCTAGGGTTCCACCAAACTTCGTTTTGACACTTGCATACTTATTAACGACGTCTTGTGTGAGGTGATTCTTCGTGATGGAATGATTCTCGCTGCATTCGTGGATAGTTGTGTAGAGCTTAGTCAGATCGGGAATCGCCATTCTAAGAAGTAACGAGCGAAAGGTGAATGGAGAAGCTATGTGAGGTTCGGTCTGGTCCTTCCTGTGTGCTAATTGCTGACTCTGTGGCGCGTTTTATCGCAGGGAAAAACAACCCTCATCGTGGCGGGAGGGAGGAACCAATAAGCGGACAGACGAGGAGACGCGCTTCATAGGTTCGCATGGCCTTCACATGGCCTTCGTGGCGCAGGAGACGAAAACATTTGATTGGACCTATGACTTAGATCTGGTCTATGTGGTAGGAAACCGTTGTGTGATGTGAGGGAGAGAGAGAGGGGGCGTACGATTAACTTTTAAAGTATCATTTAAAATGTTCAGCAAAGTATGGTTCCATTCCCCGAGACCATTGGATAAATTAACAGATTACGCGAAAATCAAAAGGTTAAAAATGGACCTCTAGTTGGGAGACAGCTGGATTCAAAATTTCTATATTTCTGCCTCTTTACACGTAGGGAAGCGTGGTTATATCTTTCGCAGCCTTACGGATTAGGAGGACTTGTTCGAATTCAACGTCTCAATTAGATCGAGAGCCTAGCTAGAATTTTGTGTCAGGGGACACAACGAATGGGTCGAACATTACATATAGCCGAATTTTGTTTCTCATTTGATCGTGTATTCATGAATTCAAGACGCACATTTTAGAAAGTCCTTTGCAAAAGTCTCATGATGCAAGAGACCTTCGTACGTTTACTTATTGGCTCTAGCTGATAAATACAGTGACCGACTACGTCATCCCTGATTGTCAACGTAGTCATAGCAGGCCTTAAAAATGCTTCATAAATGAAAGTAAGGAGTATGAGATGAGTTTGCCAAATTTCATTTCCGAACATTGTTGTACGTAAGGTTCCTTCCAGTCAGTGACTGCTATCATGTAATGTTAACAAGACATCGTCACTTTGTTTTCTATTAGGAAGTTTTACTTAATTGGAGTTGTAATATTTATTATCTTGCACTACAATCCCAAGATCACACAGATTTACCAGGATTCAGGGTTGTGAATGCACTCTGAAAGAGGCCTGCTCAGTAAAACATGCCAGTTCAATGCTGTGCAATTTTCTATAGATTTTAGGCGCCCTTATAAATTCAAACATATTTCATAGACAACATGAATATAAATAATATCTGTTGTATTCTTTTGGTGGAAAATTATGTCTACTTGATAAATTTTACAATTTCCGAATAATGTTGACTTCGATCTGCCGTTTTATGCCTGTGTAGGTATTTCACTCTACAAGCTGTATGGTTTACATGTAAGAAAAAACATCCATAACTGTAAGGTTTGATCGTACTTCCTTTAAAATATATTTTGATTTGCAAAAACATCGAAAATCAACAGAAAAAGATGCCTTCTAATTAATTGGGTATTTTTCATTGAGTGCTTTTTTTGTAAGTAGTCGAAAATAAGGGCATTCAAAAGCCGGCATCGTGGTGTATGTTAAATATCCTAGAATTCTGCCGCAGGATACTCAGTATAAGAACCCAACATAAGTAAACGTTTATAATAAACAATGCATTTAGGAAATTCGGTAAACACTTCAAGAGATCGTTAATTTCCTGTAGATAGCTTGAGTCATTTCGCTATGCACCATTAAGTCGGCTTTCAATTCATCATTTCTCTGTATTGAAACCTAGAAATATACATCAAATACAATTTAGAAACAGAGCCAAACTTTTGACGTTGCATTATTGCCTTTGAGTATTATATTATGTAAGTTTCACTCATTTTAAAGCCTTTCTGACGGCTTATAATCCCTGAACACTCGTAAAACCTCCACTTCCATTTGTGTGCCAATGGTTGTAAGCATTTGAAGGCCTGGATCAACTCCACAAAAATTTTATCTGGTTTTGAAGTCGAAATTGATGGGTTTCAGTCACTAGCGTGTTATTTATCCTGGTACTTTTTGGCATCCAGCAACTGGCAGAGACTTCAGAGCATAGCCACGCACAATTTACCTTGTTTTTCCAGTCCGGTTGTTGGGTTTCCGGTGCCAAAATGACACTTTCCAAAGATTGTTTTTGTGTGAGAGCCAGACGAGGCCTGAAAATCCAAACCTTTCTTTTTTTCTGCAGCTGATGGTTAGCAAGCAAATACTGAGTGTGAACTCGCTTACTATAGGTGTTGCAATGCGCTCTGCTTTTGAACGCTTAAGAAATAAATACTCTCTACGTTTCTAAAACTGATACCATTGTACCGAAAATTTACCAGCACGTCAATCTGGTAACCTTTCTAAAGAGCGAAGTAAATTAGGCTTTTGTGTCTTATGTGTGCAAGCCACTTATTTCTTCTCTCGAAAATGAAGCCTTTCTAAATCTAACGTCTCCTCAAGCCCAGCATTTCTATACCGCTTTGGTACTTTCGGTCCGTCGGCACCTTCCCCGCAGCTTAGAATGCCAAAGAAATCTAAACAATAGATAAGGTGATGTGTTTTCTAATATATAATTACCTACTCAATGCTGCTCAGCAGGAATTCCACACGGTTCTGTCTTGTGACAACTGTCAACTCCCCTTTTTTGATCATGTTTAACAATCTACGCACGAAGACTTTACCCTTTACACAGTTTATTTCCAACTTACCGAGGCAGTAGATCATATTGACAATCCGCTGCTTCACTATAAGTCTTCAACCTTCACAATCAGGGCAAACTTCTGTATTTCATATCTTCTTACCTCAACTCCCGCAGACAGCGCGTTCCGATCTCAAGCTCCCGCGCGTGAGGAGTGCAGTTTTTCTGGGTTTGACCGCTCCTGCTCTGCATTTTTGTCCATGCTGCCTCTGTCAGAAGGGTAGTCAATGTCTCCTTTTTGATTACCTGATAGTTGCTTAGAGACACAGGCTGGAAGTTAGTGACATCGTGCTCGAAAGACAACCTTCAGGCATTTTGCCAGTGTTGCTGCGCATGGCGCCTTCCCCTGCATGCTCCGTCGTGCTTGTCGACGACCACAGTAGATGACCAAACTCCTGCAATGCGTGAACGAAATTTGATCGAGTAATTAAGCATTCATTCGGTTTTTACTTTTTTTGTTGAGTGGATTTGAGGCTCATAAAATCCTTTTACTAAAGAACGCTACATGGTCAATCGTATATATTGAAGGAAAACAGCCCGAATTTGGTCGAACTTGGAGGTTACCGGACATCCAAGAAATGTCTTGTGCTATTTGATATCCCAGAGCAAGGTCCATAGTTTCTGTGCATTATGCTATAAAAAGATTATTAATATAAGTAAGAAAGATTTAAAATATATCCCTTCTTTAACCGGAAATTTTGATCTCATTTAAATAAAAAATCAGGCGGAGGCAAGTGTAAGGAATCGAATTGTTATCCAAAAACAAGCAAACAATTCAGACTTAGAAATTATTTTGTGCAACTTGCTGACTTTTTTGACCAAAAAGCAGGAATAAGCTCCTTTACCGGTATTTTTGTTTTACTACGGTGGAAATGAAAACCGCTAAGCAAATGCGTAGAAGAAACCGTGGGTATGGACTACAGAAACACATATGTTAAATTGGAAGCATGCGATAAGATACATTTTGGATAATATTGTTTCCACAAATATGGGATGTACAAACGCAATGGACAGAAGTTAACCATTTTCGCAAAATCTTAGTATATATTCGAATATTCTGTTGTGTATTCCCAGTCTTAGAACGGTGCATTAAAGTAAAAAATGTAGGAAAACGCTCCATTATAAAGGGAAAAGTGCGTTCTTCAATTTTCAGTAGAAAATATATCACTTAGTTTCAGGGAGTTACAAAAGACGGCTAAAATTCCACATTTCTACCTTGACTTTACGTTAAAACAACGGGTAAACTCAGCATATATTCCTCAGCGAAATATAACTGGAAACTTATTATAAAGCGCTTTTACTTGATCCTAGGTATCTTGATTGTCTAATGTTGTTCTGGACGTTCATTTTTCTCGGCAATTTATCACCATCCTCAACGGGCTATCAACGGTCATGATATAAATGGGCCAGAAGTTACTTAGGACCCCGGGTGCAGCCTACTGCAATAGTCGCATTGTAACGGAGTATTGCGTTGTGCTTGTCTCCAAAACCCCCAGAACGATCGAGTGTATCTTCCGAAATTTTATAATTTACAACATCAGAATCCGTTTCTATAAAAATGCGCATTAGACCTGTTGCTTAGTTTTGCTTTAGTTTGCTGAGTTGGAGAAGCTTGAATCTGTTCAGTACCATTTTACGATGAAACATTGAACCTTGGAAGACCTAAACATAACTTACCAAGAACGTTGTGAGTTCGCGAACCTACATCCCTTGTAGCTTCGTCGATCACACACGGAACTCTTTTTGCTGTTTATACTAGTAACTTCTCGTACTTTTAATCGACTTACTAGTTTAAAGTATTCTGATCACCCTCGACGCAATGGTCACCGCGAAGTCCTTTTATTTTTGCTTCGGGAACATAAAAATTATGCACCTCTTTTGCTTAAACAAACAATCACTGGATTTTTGCATTCGAAAAATTCTACCCCTTCTGTACACCGAATTCACTGACTTTGTCCTCCGTAGTAATGGGATTCGTGGGCTTTAGCCTCTGTATTCAGTTTCATCTCGGGGGCAATCCTGTCAACTCTGTGATATATCACCCAATAGCGGTGAGCAATCTTTCACATCTTTACTGTTTCCCTAAGTCAGGACCCTAATTATATGACAGAAAATGGAGACTGCAGAATCCCGTTCAGGGTCGCCGTCATTTTTATAGCTCTTAGGTCATTCTTAGTGCCCAAAACTGAACTTACCTTTATATAGATAATTCGGCAGTTTTTTCACTGCATGAGTGATACACGCTATTCTTATGCATATCTATTGAATAATTGATTTAGTATGCACTCTGAGGTGATATAATGAAAGGAGAACGCCCGTCGGAAAAGGGTTTTACGTGCAAATGTTCAAACGGGTTACACCAACCCATCGTCAGATGGAATGAAAAGTGAGAGGTGGGATTGTCACACTGGTGTTTACGTAGACAGAGAGATGGCCAGACGACCTTGAGGTAGTGTTGTGCGGGCTGCCAGAGGTGAGGAGAGGTGTGTGTGTGTAAGTGTCATGGGTGAGGGGGGTGAGGGAGGTTTGGCGTGTCAGTGTCGTGGGTGAGGGGGTGAGAAAGGATTGGCGTGTCAGTGAGATTCTTCATGTCCGGGCATGCATTAGCAGATTTTGTTTTGAAGGTTGGCGCCATTCAGTGCAGGTGATAGTAGACCCTCTTAGTGTGCACCTAGGGCAACATGGCAGTTGGTAGTGTCCGCACTGGAGTACCAAAGTTCGAGGAATTCTCGCGCCGGTTTACTGTTAGTAATGGTGAACACGTCAGTACTGTCCAAGTTTAAACGGTGGTCACAATCAAGAGCGTGTGCAGACACAAGTAATAAGGGGTCACGTCGGCAGATAGCCAGCTTGTGTTCGTTCTGTTAGCAGAAATTGACTTTGTAAGTTATAAATCTTCCTCCTAAGACGGTGGTCGCGAAATACAGAAACAAGAACGTTACCAAGTACATTCGAAATACGACGCATACAGGGACCAAGTTTAGTAGAACAACTCAGCCTTTACAAAAAATTTTCTAGATGTTTCATTGGAAAGATGATCAGACTCAGAAGAAGAAGAAGAAGAAGAAGAAGAAGAAGAAGAAGAAGAAGAAGAAGAAGAAGAAGAAGAAGAAGAAAAAGAAAAAGAAGAAGAAGAAGAAGAAGAAGAGGTGATCACTGGAATATGGTGTTTATTGGCCTGACGTTTCGGATTCTCTCTCGAACCCATCCTCAGGTACAGTAGCAGAAAGGGTTATAGATGCACAAGGTGAGCATAGGATAACAGGGAGTAGAGCACGAGGCAAACTACACAACAAATACCCAAATATTAACAATGTGGTATCTAAGATATCAGTCAAGAGCAGTGACGCAGAGCCTCCAGTAACACTGAAGAATAAGAAAAAGGCGAAAGGTAAGACCACAGGGATGGGTACCAAACATCCGAAGGGGATGATGTCAAACTCGCCAGAAAAGCAATCGAAGGTACAAAATGAAATTGATCAAAATATACCAAGGAACGAGCTAAACGAAACACGGTAGATAGCGATTAACGTAAATAGTCTCCAGGCCACGCGCGCTTCATCAGAGGCAAATATATAGGAGCTGTTGTCCACCGAATGGATGACACAAAGTGGACCCACAGCGGTAGTACCTCCCCAAGCCAAAGACGTTGAAGTCAGTATTGGGGAAGCCCTAGCATCGGCCAGGTAAATTATTCAACAGAATTCCATAGATAGAGATGCTGTGGACAGGTTACAATGCATAATCGTCCATGAGCTTCGTGAATCAACCAACGAAATCCCCAGGTGTATAATTAATAATGATATCATGGCCTTGCAAGAGTGGTTGAGTGAAATAATAAGAGAGGATGAAAAAATTAGGGTTTTTAAACTTTTTCGACTAAATAGTAAAGATAACAAAAACTTCCGAAAAAATAAATCAAGGCCTTTAAAGGTAATTTTGGAAAACAAGCTTCAGAGAGACCTTCTAATCGAGCGAATAGCCGGGGGGGTCCCCGGTCATAGAGGTATTTTTTCCAACCGGACTACTCCGTACAAGAGAGAATGAAATGGAGGGCGCTAAAAGCGGAATTGGAGAATTTGAAAGAACAGGGAGAGAAGGGACTGGTAATAAGGAACGGAGTGATTGTTCGAGTACAGAAACCCCTTCTGTGGAGGACGCCCGTCATTCTGACAAATGTCTCACGGTCGGGCAACTAATCCAATGCAACAATCTACACAAAATCCAGTTCTATTGCGGAAATATGTAAAGCCTCTTGAATATGTACAAATCCTGTGCGAATGTCGGTCCAGCTGCCTCAAATGAAGAAGGCAGTGACATAGCCGGCTTAAAACACACAAATAAACTAAAATGTTTATAAACCAATGTCCAAAGCCTTCTCCCTAAATTAGATGAACTTAAGATATATGTGTGCCAAACTTCACCAGATATCATCTCCATACCTGAAACGTGGCTGACCACGAAGGTGGATGATCGTGAAGTTGCCATCCCCGGTTTTCAGATATTCAGAAAGGATAGAGCAGGACGTCATGGTGGGGGTGTGCTGACTTATTTCAGATATGGCCTGCTCGTGTCAGTAAAAAAGGAAAAGCTCGCGTGCGAAACTGAAGCCATCTGTCTCACCATCAGAACGCCGGGGTCCCAAGCACTTGAGATCCTAACGGTCTACCGACCACCGAGAAACGATCCGCAGTCAGACAGTATACTGATAGATGATTTAGAATCGTTTGCTAGTCGATCCGAAGTTATGATTATTGGTGACTCAAAGCTCCGAATATCGATTGGAATCTGAGCTCGGCACCAGGCTGGGAATTAAACTACGATCGCCGCCTCCTAGAAGCTATACACAAACGCTTCTTAACTCAACACGTCCTGTCTCCGACCAGAATACGTGAGGGGTAACAAGCTAATTGTTTGGACCTTGTATTGACAAAGGTGCCTGACAGCGTAGATGTTGTTAACTGTCTATCCCCACTGGGCAAAAGTGATCACGCAGTCCTACAATGGGAATATTCACTCATCTCTCACCCCGATCGAAGCATCACAGTCAAACGCAACCTATGGCGTGGAGACTTTACCCAAATGAAAACTGATATGCGCCATTTAGATTGGAATGAAACATTCACCGGGTGTATTCTCGAGGATTGGTTACAATTGAAGGCCGTATTACAGGGACTTATCACCAACTACTGTCCTAATTCGAAAAAAAGGTCACCAACTGGCCCCAGTGGCTAACGACCAGACTGAAGAGTGAAGTAAACCGCAAGCGAAAGCTGTGGCAAACTTATTTAAGGGAAAAGACCGTTTAATCGCTGACGAAGTACAAGATGCAGAGGAACAGGGTAAAAGGCCTGGTTTATAAAGTCCGCCAAAGTTTTGAGAGTAACTTGATAAATCGTGCAGCAGAAAACCCGAAGATCTTCTTCAACTACATTAGGCAGTGCACTCGAAATAAAGACCCCATCCCTTTGTTTAAAACGGATGAAGGTGTCGAACTTTGCAAGGACGAGGAAAAGGCTGAGCATCTAGCTAAGTTCTTTCAGTCGGTTTTTACGAGAGAATTCAATCTAACCACTGATAACTGTAGTGCGGAAGAGATCCCGACAATTTATTCAGTGGTCATAACAGAACCTATTGTTCTGCAGGAACTACTGAAGCTGGACGAAACCAAATCGCCAGGTCCTGATGACATACCGGCAAAGCTGTTGAAGGAGTTGGCCGTAGAGTTGGCAGAACCTTTGTGTCTACTCTTCCAAGCCTCCCTCGCTGCAGGCAGATTGCCACCCGATTGGAAGACCGCGTGGATTTCCCCGATACATAAAAGTGGCAGCCGGGCTTCCGCAAATAACTACAGGCCAGTAAGTCTCACCTCCATATGTTGCAAGATTATGGAGCAAATCATCAAACGTGAACTGATGCAGTTTCTGGAGTGGCATCATCTTCTCTCTGACGCGCAGCACGGATTCCGCAGAGGAAGGTCCTGTTTAACTAATTTGCTCTACTGCCTGGAACGATGAACCCGAGCGGTCGATGAAGGAAATGTAGTGCACGCAGTCTACATAGACTTCAAGAAGGCCTTTGAGAGCATGCCTCATTAACGTCTCCTATACTAACTCAACCGTATTGGGGTAAGGGGCAAGCTTTTAAAGTGGATCACAAACTTCTTGATTGGGCGATCTCAGATTGTCCGTCTTGGCGATCAACAATCGGCGGAGGTGGCGGTTGAGTGAAGGGTTCCTCAGGGCGCTGTCCTTGGCCCTATCCTCTTCCTTATATACATTGATGACTGCGTAACTGGCTTTGACTGTGACACCGCCATGTTTTCTGATGATATAAAGCTTTGGAAGGTCATCCACAACGCAGCTGATGAAGAAAATCTACAGATGAACTTGTATCGACTCGAGGAATGGTCGCACAACTGGCTCCTCCCATTCAATGCTACCAAGTGCAATATCCTACGATTCGGTAGAACCAGCTCCAGGCACCAGAGAATTTACTATCTGGACGACACAACGCTACCAGAGGTAGAGACTCAGAAAGATCTAGGAGTATGGATCACGCCCACACTGAAGCCATCGTTCCATTGCTCAAAAGTAGCAAAATCTGCCATGTCAAGCATGTATCTAATTAAGCGAGCGTTTGCAAAGTTCGACAAAGAATGCTTTAATAAGGTCTTCGGGATGTTCGTGTGATCACAATTGGAATTTGCCATACAAGCCTGGAGACCGTGGTCTGTCAAAGACCACAACACCCTTGAGAAGGTTCAAAGACGTGTAACCAAGCTTGTTCAAGATCAAAGCTGCCTGCCTTACGAGACACGATTGTCCAATCTTGATCTGTTTCCTCTGGACTATAGACAGCTACGCGGCGACCTAATACAAGCCTTTCGCATGCTGCGGGGTCAGGATTGTTGCCTTGCATCTGGCGACTTCTTTGAGCTGGCCACTACCACTACTTTGCGAGGACATCCAATTAAACTACGTGTGAAAGGTGCAAGACTCGACACAAGAAGGTTCTTCTTCTCCAACAGAGTGATTAAGGCCTGGAATGCTCTGCCTGCGGACATAATCATGTCCCCATCCGTTGACACTTTTAAGCGGAAGTTTGACCAGTAAAGCCATAAGTACGACCATGACATCCGAACCTAACACATTTCCTGAAACATATTCCCATCCACAATTTTCGCGTCATATAACATACTACTCCCTATTTTTGAGTAATATTATTTTATAATTGTTTATCCGATGCCCTGTAGTGTGACGGGGAGATGACCCTTTGTCCAACGTCCATTATATGTCAGCCTTTTTTTAATTTGCAGTCATGGACATCAATAGGGAGCTCAAAGGCTTCGCCTATATTTCCCTTAATAAAACTGAACTGAACTGAAGTATGTAGTGGCCACGCGGTCACCGCTGGGGGGTCGTAGTTGATGCGATGATAGCTTGGTCGTCCGCGTCCGAGTCGTTAATGACCGTGAGTTCATCATCCATGTTGAATGCGGGTGTGATAATGACCCGGCAATTTGGCTCACTGTCATCGGAAATGTCGGACACCCACGTCCTCCCCACGTGACTTATTTCCCTGTTCAGCCGATGCCTCAACACAGAATATAGGAACGGGAGTTAATTGCGCCTGAGAACCATGACCCAGCAGCTCGCGGCTCACGCGGTTATCACCTCTTGCAAGGAGTTCAGCCTCATCAAACTTGAAAATATGGTCGGGTCCCGTAGAGTGAGCTGCAACTTGAGAGCCAACGTCTCTCCTCCTCACCGCAGCCACTTGCTCGGCCATTCGAGTCAGGAGTAATCTCCCCGTTTCTCTGACGCAGTTGCTTTGCCCACAGCTGCACCAGATCCGATTAACGACGCCAGACGTTGCGTGCCGTGGCAGCCGGTCTTTCGGTTTCATGACTCGGTGCCTGATGGTTGCCTTTGGCCTGTGTGTCACCCCAACTCCAAGTGTAGTGAGAAGGCGGCTGACAGCTTCCGAGACGCTCCTCACGTATGGAAGAGCTCGCCAGAATTTAGGGCCTAAACAGAAACGAGGAATATTCTAAGTCCGTGTTCTGTTAAATTCCTGTTTAAAATATGTGAGGACGAGGGTATCGTTGAGTGGAATCCAGTCCTTGCTACCGAAAGGCTTCGAGAGCGTACAGTAGGCCGAAAGTAAAGTAAATTCCTTGGAGCTCAAAAATTGGCAACTCAATTCGAAACGCGCGCAAACTACCAATTGCCTACCAACACTGTACTAGGTTTTATTTTTGAATTTTCTGATGAATTTATGAATGCTCTACGCTACAGCTCAGTCTGAATTATCAGTAAATAAATATTATGCACGGAATAACACCCTGCGTATATACCCAAAGTTTATGACATCTCTGGTACCTAGGAACTTTTCTGCACTATTCTCCGGGGCTTTTCGTAGGTTGCACGCTTGAACCCTATTTGCCAAACTTCTTTCAGCAATATAAGCGAGGAAATGAGTTCCAGAAGACAGGTCAAGAGAAAAGGACGCTAGCTCTGGAACAACAAGTTTAGGGGCCTGACTTTTTAGATTCTCGCTCGAACATATCATGAAAGACGGTTGCCGTTACGACTGATGGGGGCACAGGGACGGCGGTATTTACAGTGCACCGTTGCCATGTCAAAACACGCCTGCAATAACTAACTGTGTCCTCGTTCAGCAGTGAGGTTCCGGGGCGGGCGCGCGAGCAAGGGTTCCAGTGGCAACGAACCACATGGTCCAGTAAGTCTTACGCCAAGCGGCAACATCGGTGTTGAAATTACGCCCAGTAACTAACTGCTCGGGTGCGAATTAACGAGCCATCGTCGCATCAAATGCGACACCCAACGGATAACGCGGGTGCGGGTGATTCTCATGGGCATTTGGATCATGGGGCCCCTGCGTTCTGCAAAAATATACGTTTCTTGTCCCTCTACCCCCGCCCATTACACCTAAGCTGCAACTCTCTCTCTCTCTCTCTCGCTCTCTGAATATGGATGCGAGTGATGGTCTGAAAGGTCTTCTTCCGGCAATCGCATCTTCCTTTTGTCGAGTGACACGAGGTTTTATGAAAGTATTTAAATAGCGTTACTGCTTCAAAAATGCCTAGCATAACTCTGTGGTCTCCATGCCCCTGCAGCTGAATAAATTTTCCTTGCTGAACAAAAAGCGTGGATTCAATCTGCTGTAAAAACTGCTAACAATATTAACTAAAAACATTCTATTTTCGATAGGATTTGTTGTGTGAATCCTAAGCCTTTTCAACGTGCAAAATACATTTGTGTCTAGTACGCAAGTTTTCAGAACCACAAGTGCTTGCCCTCCTAATCTGGTGGCCCGATAGACGTCATTGCTCTCATCTGAAAGCTCCATTTCCTAAAAGATGTGAGACTATTAAAATTGCTCCCACCGTGCCCTCACTCAACTATGGAAGTTACTGTGTTTATTTTTTTGTCATAAAACCTTGGCTGGTTGTCATGGCAACTTCTTTTTCATTTGTGTGGTTATTTTAAGCGCGCAAGCTAACGATTCTCATGCTTCCAGACCTCTGAAATTTTGTTCACGTTAATAATAGAATTCTACTGTCTGGATTCAGCCTTCCTAGCTCATATGGTCTACTAGCCACTCGCAGACACTGCTAACCAAAGCTGAAGGGCAAATTATGCTCCATGACACTTTCCACGAGTGAACTTCTAGAGTTATCTCTATGCTGCTTAAACTTTCCAGTGCGTACGCACATCTTAACGTATTATGTATCCAAAACAGAAGGCCGGTTGAAGACAGGAGGTGTACTGAGAAGGGGAGATAGCGGAAGTTAATAGTCTTGGGGGGAAATGGCGTGGTATATAGCCTGAGGGGAGTGTCATAGCCTGAAGGGTGGCAAGTGAGAACAAAGGTGGTCTGGACGTGAGTACATGACCTTGAATGTTTGCTTGTCGCGGACATATGGCAGTACGGGTAGCCTACACTGCACCCTTAAATATGCAGCATCGGGAAGAGGGAGAGGAAACAACAAAGGCAATAAAGGATAGTTACTGAAGGTCCTGGTATGTCTCTTCCTGAAAGGGTTGGACGGGTTTTAGCATTCAAGTCAATCGTTTCAGGAAGGTATTTTTACCCTCTGCCCCACTTTGCGGAGTTAGGGGTTCCTCTGCCCCTCTGCTGGCGGGAATAATAGGGGGATGGAAAACATACACCTGGGCTGGCAGCGTTTTGGTCTGTTTGGGCAGTATATATTCCATCAGGGGTTGCTGGCAGTTTGAGCTTCTCCAATGCTGTATCCGTTCAGCTGCGGACTTGAACCAGACGTCGGCGCACAGTTCTCCCAATTCCTTGAACTGTCGCTGGACACCAGTTCGCTTTGAGCTCAAGTCGCACGCAGACACTTTCATTAGGCAAGCAGATTCGAGGTCGGGTGCACACATCATCTGCTTCTATTTATCGACGGCTTTATCATGCAAATTAAGCAAATCGAGCCGTTTACGAAACTGCCGCTTGAACATGAATTCCGTCAGGCGAAGAAATCGGTGAGTCGTTTGACGTTATGCACTAGCCGAAAAATGCCTGACGGTTTCGTGCTTAAGTACACTGAAGTATGTTTGGCTAGCCTTTTTTATTATCTGAACTGCGCGCTCTGCGAGGCAATTTGAAGCCGGACAGTGGTTAAATGCCTATTTCCATTTTTCTCCATAAATTCTTTAAATTCTGCAGTAGGACAGACAGGGCCATTGTCTGAAACGACCATTTCGGGTATTCCAAAAGAAGAAAAAAAAACAGATCGTAAATTTTTGATTGTAGTAATTGAGGAGAATGAGTTTCCGGTGGGAATAGTCTTAATCAATTTAGTGTGGGCGTCAACCACCACCAAGATCATATGGCCTTGGAATGGTACCTATGAGTATCTTCTTCAACAGCAAGTCGAGCCAGGCAAAAGGTTTCAGAGGTACCTTCGGTAAAGTCCTCTGTGTTATTTGACACAGATGACACGTTTTTACCATATTTTCAATATCTTCGCCCATTTTGGGTCACTAAACATAGCTGCTGGCGAGAGATTTCATTGTCATCCTACCAGGCCTCTGTTGGTGGCCTGTCGGGCTTGTGTTGTCATAACTGCGTGATTGCCCTATAGTACGCATCCGTCTTGTAGACTCAGTTCGTTCTGACGGCTGTAGAAAGATTGAATTTCAGGGGAGGCAGAGGACGGTCGGTCTGATTGCAAGGATCTTTTTACCCGACTTAAGAAAGGATCTCACTACATCCACTGTCCACGCTGTTGACAGTTTACGGGTGCGTTGACTAAGTTCTGCAAATCTTCCCGGTCTCAAACATTAAAGCCATCGTCTACAACGGGAGGCCTACTCTATGTGCCAGTCAATACGTTTGCACTACCCGTGTCCATTGTTGTATTCTTGAGGAGAAAAAATTTTTGGATCCTTCTTTTTTCACCCAAAAAAACTTAAGAGGGGTTTGTGGTCAGTGTGAATCTCGAAGAGTTGCCCAATAAGATACACGTGGAAGCGGTGCAGACCAAGTATTATTGGTAAGCCCTCTTTATCTAGCTGCGAATAGTTGGTTTCCGCCTGGGACATGGTTCTTGATGCAAAGGCAATCGGCATCTCGGCCCAAGAAGGCATTCGGTGAGTGAGAACTGAACCCCCGCCGTAAGGAGGCGCATCAAATTTGAATATGATAGGCTTTCTGGAGTCACAATGAATCAGGAGCGAAGAGAAGGTAAGGGCCGCCTTTGCTTGTTTATAAGCACTTGTAGTGGTCCGACTCCGCAGTGTGTTGCAATGCTGAACCTCTCGTGACTACAAGCACGTGCGCCTCAGTGGCTGTCTCGTTCCCGCCAATCTCGGTTGTCCAATCATCTGCCGACAGTTTGACCGTCGATTTTGACGAGGTCCACCGTATGCTGCACACCAGGTGGTGCAGGGACGGTGACTTGTGGTGCTACCCCTAACTCGTACCCCTACACCCCGACCAATCATCTACAAGGCTGACTCACACATGGCCTCATGAGAGGTCAGGTGCCGACTCCGTACGGCCGATACAAACGAAATCCGAGTCCCAGGAAGTAATTGAGAAGAAGTAGATGCGATCGCTGGGACAAGAGCTTTATGCGCCTGACGTTTTGGGTTCCAACTCGAACCCATCATCGTATCAGATACGGGTAATTCGTACACAGGGAGTTGCAGTATTTATGGGATGTCGTCGCTATGCTACGGCACGCCTGCGACAATTAATAGCTCCTCCTTCAGCGAGGATGACTGCGTTCTGGTGCGTTTATTGTTTGATGGAGACTAAGATATCACAAGTCCAGACATTAACCATTCGTTGAACTCCAATTTCTAGAATTCCCTAGTATTGGCATTCAAAACAACCCCTTGTATCTCAGGTTTTGTTGTTAGAGGGATTCATTCAGTAAAAGAAACTTAACCGAAGTTTTATATGTGTGCGCAAGCTTACCCTTGATTAATTTTTCCTTTCTTTCAATGCTCACCTCTCCTTAAGCAAATATTCAAATCCTTCCATTCAAGCCTTTCCTGTGTACTCAATCTGTTCAATAAAACATTAAAACATGTAATTCCCTTCCTAATGACTGTAGAGTCCAGATGAGTCAGACCCGATTGTCGGAACACGAAAAATTTGTTTCCTGACGTGTTGGCTTCATTCTCAAACGAATCATTAGACAGTAGAAGGTAGAGATAGTGGACATGCACGATGTACAACACTATTTGGATACATTTTTAAGTCATCACACGATGACCTGCTCGTCTGCCTCTTGGTCTTTCATTGTCTCGATTCTGTGATTGATAATATGATGGATTGAACTATTGCTCTTCACTTTGGTTGACCAGTGGTAACACTGTAAGCATCCACGCATTCACGTGAAGTTTGAAGTTTTGCATAAGGAAGGGTTATTTTGACTTGTTGGTGAATTGCGGAATGGAGGCTTAAGTTTCAACCACTTTGACTTGCAAGGTGTTACCCATCAGGAGAGTTTAGGCCTTATCGATCTACAGCGTGCTTCAAAGCGCCAACTCTTATTCCCACCTCTGTTGGCGTCACACCAATTATATGAAGTCACTCAAGGATAGTTTAGGTGGTAAGCGTACTCATGAAGTCGTTGGTAGTCACTCGTTTGAAACAAAGTTGATCTCCAAGTCGTTGTGGAAGGCTACTCCCACAAAACTGTTTGTTACTGCACACCTAACCATCGGTACTTTGCATATTTCAACTGTGACCACCTACACAGCGTGACTCTATTGGCATTCTTCCAATGAAAGCTCCATCCCTCGGGCCCTTTGGTATTAAAACGCCTTCCAATTCGTCCTCTTGGCCTGAGTGACAAGTTGCTTTTAAAGCCAGGTTCATAAGTTTTTTTATAACGGTATATGCTTGCGTTCCTACCACACATCCCTTAGCCATTAATCAGAATATTAATAAAGGCTCTCACATCCTTTCCTATTTTCTTGCCAAAAATTCACTTCGTCAAACACGGGTTGGTTGGGTAAATATCGACTTGTCAATCATCAGTTATGTCATGCCTTGCGCGATTTTTATGTAGCATTAAAAGAGTCATGAAGTTGATGTCACTACTTGCTTCTCTAACTTTGGCCATAGTGATGGAAAAAACGTCCAGCCCTCAAATTTCTAAAAGGTTTGGTTTAAAATGAAGCTTTATGCAGTACCTTTGGTGTTAAAACTACACAGGCAGCTCAGTGAATAGGGCCGATCAACCAGCACTCCCTCTAGTTTCTATTGTTCAAAGGAACAATAAAGGTTATCTGTACCCCCATTCTACTAGTACACAGTCATCACTAAAGTCCCTTCTACTTTACACAAGCAAAATCTTTTCTCAGTAGAGGAAAGTACTCCTTTGTAATTTTTTCTTCATAGTTTTTTAGAAGAATCCTTTCTGAAAAATTTCAGTGCTTTTGGGGTTAATTAAACGTACTATTTCGAAACCTTTTGAATGTCACGGAAATGTTGTGATGAAATTGACTAGCAGCTTACGAATCAAAGCGCTCACGGAATATATATATATATCCTTTTGGAAAATAGAAACTTTAATGCGTAAATTTTCGAGACTGGTCCCCCAGGTTCCCGAGGACGCCAAGTTTTTCACAATTGGTTCAAAGGAATTATTCAAATCTGCCAAGATTATCTACTAATTAATTGTGCCTGGTAGTCATCTGGTTGATACTAGATTGAGTGCTTAGGAAATCTTGCTTGGTCAGTTTGCTTTACGGTATTAGAATTTGTGAATTCTATACTTTGCAGTAGGCTGGGCGGGTAATTTGACCCAAGTGTGATTAAACTCACGGCTCCCGGTTTGGCCTCGTAGCTCAGTTGGCTAGAGCGTTGGTTGTACCACAGCCTTCTCATTTATGGCTTGGTTCGAATCCCACCGAGGCCACCGAGTTTTTCACAAGTTGGTCAATTGTGTTATCCAATGTTCGTTGAACTATAAGATACATTTAAATGTTGCACCTCGTTAAACATTGAAAAGAATAGTTTGTGCCAATGTGACTTCGTCATGTCATAATGACATTCTGCAGTCAGTTATTTCAGACAGCGAAAAGCAGCGTTGTGTTCTGTAATCTTGCATGTTTGCTGAAAAAATAATGATAACTTAAAAGGGAAATACTCTTCTTTCATATCTGTTACTTCTTGACAAGTATGAGTCATGAAAGACTTCTTTTATAAAGGAATTATACTGTTGGAAGTAACCACTTTGTTTCATGAAGTGTGACCGCAAAGATTGTATCTCTTAACCCGACGTTTTGCGTGGTTTTATTAGGTTTCAAACACTTTTCCTTTTCAAACATTTCCCTTTTGCCTTGGCCATATTACATAGTCAGCTAGCCGATACGAATCACCAAGTGGATGCCAAAGAAGACTCCCAAGGTGATGAACATTGTCGATAAAGCCAAGTGAGATTGGAATGGTCATTTCTGGCTTATTAACCGTCATCAGCCAGTCATACTCAGCCCGCAGGTTGTGCACCAACGGAGGCTCGAACCCACGACCTGTTGCTCAGAAGTCCAAATCTCCAAGTATTGAGCTCGGAAGTGAGCCCCAAGGTGGGATGGGATGACTGGGTTCCGTAATTGATCGGTGAAGTGGCCATTCGCAAATGTGAAGGTCACCTTTAGCACAGGGGTTCCTGTTTCTCTATCTTACCTGCAATCGTTCTGTTAGTTTCCGAGGTTTTTATAAGTCATTTCTCAGGTCCTAAAACGTCATCGATACCGAACATTCTGTCTTCTTCAAAGATTGCCATTGAAGAAGGCAGTGCCTTCAATTTTATCCAGTTAGTAATTACGAGAGTTTCTGAGAGGTCCACTCTAGTATTCATGCTCATGTTGTAAAACGCTGCTTGTCAATCATGTAATGTGACCAATCCGAGACGTTCAGTTCTCCAGATAACTTCGAAAAAATGACTATCGATTGTGGAATGAGAAGGATGTAGCGTCGAATGAACAGATAGCAACAAGCACGTCTATGCAACACGTAACGATCGCAACTATTACTACTACTTATTTTTATTTTACTAGTTATGATTTATAACTTTTCGGGCGAAAGTGCAAGTGAAAGTGCATGATACCGAAGTTGTAGCAGTGCGTAGGATAAGGGACCGAGTTAGCCTTAATTTTTTATTAGACTCATTATTATGATACGGGTTAAGGTAAGACTTACTGAACAGGGTCCGATGTATTACCGTTGTGGGCGTTGGGGTTTGGTTTAGGCTAGATATGAAGTTAACGTAAAACGAAGCGTTAAGTTTTAGAGCTATATTTAATTTGCAAACTTATGGCTAGAGTTGAGGGTCAGTTATTGTGTTTGCTTCGGGTCTAACCCCGACCCCAACGTAAAATACACCTTTACGATTCCAACAGCTTGATTTCAACTCTGGCTACTAAAATTTAAAAAGTAATAAAAAGTAAAACCCATGAAAAAGTTTCTAGTATTTGGCCTGTTTAAGAAAGTGCAGCAGATATCCTATATCAGAAACAGTTTGGGAAAATTGCTTAAGGTAGTGAACGAATAATTTTCTTAGGCAGGTCTGCAGCACTGACAAGAATAGACCATATCTTTAAATTACTACCGACACCCGGATATTTTAGATTGCGTTAAAAATTTCCTACTGGGCACCCAGGATGACAGCCGTTCGAGAACAGCCAGTTCAGCGATACATCACTGCCGCCTTTATAAAGATTGGTGATTTACCTTAGAAGGAAGAGCTTAATTTGTCATTTAAGCCTGTAAGGTATCATGGGCTAAATTAGAAATATTCAAATCGAAATTACGAGAGCGCATTACTTTGAAAAACATGAAGTCATTATTGTCAATTTTATGCCCAGCACTTAAGTTCTGGACGTTTAAAAGGACTGATAGTACATGCTTTACACGTTCAGATTTAACTCTCACTTCAGTTTTTTAGCCACATGTTCTTATTGACTGTTAAATCCACTTATAATCTTCACGGCTCCTCTACTCGTCTTGACTCTAAGCGATCTGTTGACGATCACGACAGTTTTCTCTGTTTTCGCCACCTTGCTGGTGGTCTGCTAGGTCAACAAAGAAGTATCGTGGCCACATCTCCCCAAATTCTGATGATTCTCATGGTGTTTAATATCCCCTCCTTGCTGAGAACGAGTATGCTAGGTTCCTTCTATCTTGCCAGCTTGACGATTTTTTGCTGTCATCCGAAAAATCTTATGATCGCATCCACAGCTAATAGCCTCATCAGGTTAAGGTATTCTACCTTGACGAGGAACGTTTCTAACCCTGTGTTAACTCTCATCTGCAGGGCAATCCTGTCGCACGCGCATAATTAGCTTCCCGTGAGCAACCATTTTCCTCTTTAAATGCTAAAAATTAACATTCGTTTTCTGTCTTTTTCGACCAATATCGCGGGAATTTTTTAATGCTCGCTCAGTTTTTACATATCTCACTGCTTATTATAAACATAAAGTGAACACTGTGGCTTGTATTTTACAGGGAAATTACCCTTATGAATGATAAACTAAACAATTTATTTAAGGGGACCGAGACGATTTTTTTAAAACTTTTTATTCGCCGCCTACTAAGGCTACGAACTCTACTACTACTCTACTATTGGGTCCCAGGTCAGGTCAGCATCCACTGTCTGTTTTGTAGCTGTATGCTCAGAGCGCCGACCGATGACCCTTACTAGGTTGTGCCGATGTCGTTGTCACAGCAACGTTGCTCGTGAAATAGCAATCTGATTGGATGAGAAGCCGCACTTAAACCCTTGCACTGCTTGCGCTTTCAAACCGCTGCATTTCTCGTTTGGTAAGCAGTTTAGCACTCCATATTCCTATTCTGTTTTAAAAATTCTGTAGTTGCTACTATCATAATTTCTAGATATTTGTTGATTATTTCCGTGCAACTGCGTAAATCTGTATTCATTTTTATCTAGGCGTTAGTTCGTGGGTTAGGCCGCATCTGCGGTACCTCTATATAAGTCTCAACTCTCGCATGAAATCCAATAGTTTTTCACGATAGAAACCAGAAATCGGTTGCCTCGCCGCTCAGGTTAATTTGGAAATCAAATCAGACAACCAACATGCGATAAGTCAACGAAATCTGATGATCTGCGGTTGTTCAGTATAACCCAGGCTGAGAAATGAGCTAGGAATGCTTATTCCAGTCTCACTGACTTGATTGGTTCTTGTTCTGCATAATTCATTACTTAATTTATTAGGGGTTTTGAAAAATTTGGATAATTAATTTGCCCAATTTTGAAAAACTCGGCGGCCTCGGTTGGATTTGAGCCCGCGGCAGTAAGGAGAAGGCTTTAGTGCAGTCAACGCTCTAACCATTTGAGCTACGAGGCCCCACCAAAAGCAGGGAGTTAAATCAAACTTGGGTCAAGTTACCCGCCCATTTTTCAAACTTGGGTGAATGAATTATTCAAATTTAATTTCCTCTAATTAACCTCTAATTATTTAATTGGAACTGGTAGTCACCTGGTGGATTCTAAATTGATTGCTTAGGAAATTCCTGCTTGAACAGTCTACTATATCAGAACTGGTGGATTCCATGCGTTGCAGTAGGTTCGGCGGGTAATTTGACCATAGTGTGATTAAATTCCCTGCTCCCGGTGGAGCCTCGTAGCTCAGTTGGCTAGAGCGTTGGCTGTACTAAAGCCTTTTCCTTGTTTGCGTGGGTTCAAATCCCACGAAGGTCTCAAGTTTTTCAAATTGGGCAAATTAAAAAATTATCATTTGTCACTATACGATACCTTGTCAAGAAATTTACATTAACGCCGCATCTCATGTAATTACAAAACAGTATATAAAGAGCACAACCCTACTGACCTCAGCTCTCAGCACATAGATGTCGCGTTCTTTCACATTTACTCCTATGCTGGTTCTTCTTCTACGCTACGGCAAAATTAGCGGCATCCCAGCATGCTAGTCGGGCTTACTCTTCGGGTTAACGTACGAGACTCACATAAAATGCAGCTGCTGTCAAAATTAGCTATGCTCCAGGTTGCAGTCTATCAAGGAAAACTCGCTCACGAAATTGCCTCCGTCCAAACACTCCGTTGTTTAGCTGTTGCCTGCTGGGGCGATTCACCACGGGACTAATTTTAGGAACTCACCACGTCCATGTCGAAAAGGCGCGTGGCTTTCATATGAATTCACTCGAAAATTGCAAAAAAAACCTTTTTAAAACACCACTGTAAAGGCATTGAAAGTCTACTGATTATCTAAACGGATGCAGATCAATAAAACAAAGGCAGTTTTTAATCATATGCCAGCAAGCCGGCTCCTGTTTTCTGCAGAGCGGGTGTGATCGTGCGCTGTAGGTGATTAACACCGTTTATGATCACCCTGGTAACCTGCTGGCCCACGGTCATACGTCCGTTACTGCGGGTGTTGTGACAGGCTTCCTGTTTTCGTGTGGAGCGGAGAGAAGGGGAGTGCGGTGTAGGCGACTGATCACTGCAGTGCAATTATAGCCCGCTCTTTCAGTGGCGCTAATTGCTCTCCAGTCGCCCTCGCTGAGGCCTCTGCTGCCTACCCCTTTCAGTTGAGAAATCAGCCCATGAATTGCGGTCATTCCCTCTGTCAGTTACCTCGATTAGCCCCCGATGGCAAACGCGGATCAAACTGCGGCCTTGATCTGTTTGCTCAGAAATGCGCCTTGTCACCTACCGATAGAGCTTGTATAATTAGAATGCAAGCCGTCACGTCGAACCCAGTATAGGTTGTTATCAGACGCTTGCGAGAAATCATAATTGAAAGTATTTTCTAACCAGCGCTTGTCATGAAATAAGAAATTCCCCGCCACCCCCATGGAAGTATGGGCATAATCTGCGAATTTTCTAAGCTAGCCACGATAATTCAACCGCCGCAAATCATGTCATTCGGCAAATGCATGCATGGTTTAATGCATTAAAATGTTATTTTGTGGGAGCATCGCTCAGGGATTACACATAGCTGCTTATTATCCAAGTAGCAACTGAGCTCGGATGCGTGGTGCGTGGTGCAGATAACAGGAAAATAGTTCGTGTAGGTCGTGCCAGAGTAAAGGTTTTGCGTTCTAATACCCGGCTTAGCGAAGAGAACCAGCTTAGCAGGTCTACTTACTGAGCTCGGGGTAACAGTTGCCTGCTTCAGAGGTCGTGTCCTCGCAGTTTCATCCTTCTGCAATCCAACCCCCTAGCCCTTGCCAGTGTGAAAATGGTAACTCGGTGGTCAGCGTGTTTTACCACTCATTTTATTACTGACTGACAAATTTTATGTTTCAAATGGGGCCGCAGCGTTCAAAAAGAATCCAGTATTATTCGTGGGACTAACATCAGTCTGGTACTTAGACATTTCTAGCGAGAAGGGCAACAGCCGCATATAATTAGGCAAGCGTTTTTAGGTTGCCTCAGTGTCCACGCATGGCTTATAAATACCGCTTTTTCGTAGTATGAAAAAGTAGATTTGACGAAAGAACCTTGTCCTCTGCCGACAAAAGATTTTGAAGTAGGCATTACGCTTAACCAGTGTCTACCTAAACTGGTGTTGGTCATATTACTGATCGTAACTACCCGATCCGATTTTATAGTCCACACAGCTCCTCTCCTGCCCTGAAGCCTGAGAGCCAAAAACTACGATTATATCTGGTCATTCTTACAGTTTTGGGCCTTATGCTGGAAAAATGCTATTTTTTGGCTCATTGTTCTTTTCTCAGTCCTTCATAGCTCCTGAGCCATTCACACAATCCAGAGGGGTAAAAAGCTTCTGCAGCGTATTCCTAAACTGTGCGGTTAGGGTGTACTCCGGCAGATCACTTCATACATTTGCTCATGGTTAAGGTATGCACACGACCAGAATTTGAATATTTGTCAGCTTCCCAATCGTTACAATGGCGACAAAGATCTATATCACACCGCTCAACCCCACATTATGACGAGTTCGTCAATGTGGAACTAGGTAGGTTAGTTACTTGGGGTTTTCGCTTAGACTGTCAGTTTGCGGTGCGGCAACACAAACGGGTGTTTAGGTTGGTAAAAATGCAATAAGGATTTATTTTATTGAGCGTTAGGCTTTTTTATTCCGTAAGGTTGACATTGACATTAGGAAGAAAGGGGCACATTAGGTCTAGGACACCGGCCGTCCATAAGCAAAAAGACGTTCCTAGGTCAAAGATGTTCGAGCAAACGCATCTGCCCTGACAATTTTCCCCACCTCCACCACGTCTTCCTGTTTTCAAACTGTCAGCCTACCGTTTAACCTTAAACACGCCATCCTTATTTTACTCCCACCTAAAAGTTTTACTTTTCCATAGCCTGTGACAGGACATATCGCCCATCGTGCTAGCCTTATGCCTCCCTCCCAGTCATTCAACTACATTATTAGTGTAAACTATTCTTAATATGCACTCGCGTGCTCAAAACGACATAATGAGCGTTAGTGGAGCCTTTGGCGGCCATTGCATGTCGTGAGATAGTAAAACAAGACTTAAAGATCGCCAGTATCCCGAGTCAGATATGCCATTTCACAATCCTACCACTGCAGCGTTCGATGCCACAGAACTAGTTTGGTTTACAGAAAGGGATTTCGAAGTTCTTCGGGCTCCGGCTGTGGACTTAGGGCCCGTCCAGTTTTGCCATTTCCCAGTTCAGACGTCGTGAGGCATCTTACAGCTCGAAAATGCTGCTGCACTTCCGAGCAAAATTGAAACACGTACGCAGACCCACATGAGGCGTGGGAGTGAACTGAAATTGTCAGCTCGCTCGGCCTCCAATAAATTATACGGCTTTATTTGGAGTGTTGACCCCCTAGTCGAGCACTACCTCTGTACTGTGCGGCGACATGTGGGTTTTCTTTCGAGGTGCTGTGGCCAAATGAAAGGGTCGAGTGTGTTTCGGAATGAAGTTTTTGTGAGTGTGCTATGCATAAAATGTCGCTACTTCTATTTTTATCGGTAGCACCAGGGGAGAGGGCTCATAGAATTAATCGCATCTATTTTTACAATAATTTCAAGGCTGCGCGTGCATTTGTCTTTGATGGAGGACGTGCAGGCTGTATTCAAGCCCTGCAAATGTGCCCATAGCTATCCGGCCCTTTCCACTAGTGAAACCACTTAACACTACCCGTTCATCACTTTAATGAAATTGCTTTCATCTGAAGAACATGAAAAAATTCTGCTCATAGAAGTGAACAGGCAAGTTCCAGGAAGCAGTTCAGAAGGGGAAAATGCAACCACTGGCGCATGGTGCTTATCAGCCTGACTTTTCGGATTCTATCTCGAACCCAGCACCAGAGACGGTAGCAGTTCCAGTAATCGCATCTTCTTCTTATGACAAATTTTAATGTTTAAGAAAATAACCGCCTTTTAATGTGCGTTGCCTTGGCGGACAACGCCGACAAAGACAACTGGGACGGTCTACCTTGTCTTCATCGGCAATGTTCATCTATTTTTACTACGATTAGCCGCAGTGCGGCTGCTGGTGGGGCGCGAGATTGAGCCTCAACGGTAACAGTGGGTTCCGCTAGCGAAAAGTGAGCGTGTGTCGACGACTATAACTGGTCTCCGTGCCTGTCTGGACAAGTTCTCCACCTGTCTCCCCCACACTCTAAATCGGCAACCCTCCGATTAACAGTTGGTCACTCAACTACCCAATCATGATCGATCTTACGCGCGCCCCTGCTGACTAGCGCAGGTATTCGTCTGCCCAATCCCGAGGTTCGATGACCGTCTTATATGTTGGACACTGCACTTTAGGACACTTGCTTCAAAGAATCACCCCTATCTGAAAGGAACTTTTTTCAGTACTGCCACTACATTTCTCGCTTGAGGAATTCTTTGCGCAAAGTAAGTTCGGCAAGCTAGTACACCGATAGTCCTTTGTTATTCGATAAGATGTGCACTCACAGCAACTCCGCTTGTTAACAGTACTTTTGACTTTCTCTCTTCTTTGTTCTCGTACCTTAGGACATTCTACGTATTCGGCTTGTGCAACCCTACGAGGACATTCAAGAAGAACTTCAGTCAAACTTTGCTCAAGATGTCAGCAGCTTCCGTCCGACCTTGTAAGCTTACCCTTTAGGTTCCACCGTCTGAGAAGGCGAAAAACCTACATATACGTCTGAATGAAATATCTACTTTATGTTTCACTGCACTCTTATGGCATGCATAAACTCTAATCTCTGTAGAACTAACGGTATTATATATTTAATTACCAAGTACAACTTGTGTGAGGGCATCAACATCTTGATTACCAACAGCTACTAAATCTTCTACGAAAGAGATGGTGATTAAATCTTGCTACGAAGTACTTTTATGACCCCCTAAACAGGAAATGGGTATGAGGATAGGAACCCCCGACAATACCGGTGTCTGTGTGCCAAAATTCAGGGAAAATAGGCGTAGGTTTATGGGTCGGGCTAAGTTTGGGGTTACGGGGTTACTCTGTCAGCCTAACTAATGCTAACGGAAATCCAGGAAAATACAGACTATCAAAAGTAGACACATACCGTGGAATAAAACTGGACTGTCGCCAGATTTCCTGCTGAGGCGTCAACATGTAAACTGACTGAATTAACCGAATTCCGTCTCCTAACCGGGAAGTCGAGTCTCCTCTTGCATGAACACTTTACTGCCTTAAGAATGGTCCATTTATTTGATTTTTTTGACATTCCAACGCATCTGGAGTCACGTATATGTCTTCAAAAACGTACCCCTTATGAATTCCTCCTCGACGTTTTAGCCGCTAGCAAGAGGGTCCCTGAGGTGGAGTCTCTGGAGAGTCTCGTGAAGATGATCCAGGACTGTGCAGACAGCAAGTGCTTGGCCAAGAGCTACCTCACAGCGGACGTTGTACGCAAGATGAGCTCGGTTAAGAGCAAATACGGCTGCAGCCTTGCGCACATTATCAGAAACTGTAAGCTGATTCTCTCCTTTGCGGTTTTACATCCTATTTTTACAGGGGTTACAGGATACATCTGACACTAGCTAATAGTTCATAAACGTGTTTAGCCGGTATTCTGCCGCTGTTGTTAGCAATTAATATCTGAGGAAGTTCTAGATTTGGATATATACTAGAGAGAACATAGAGAACGTTGGGGGACCCTCTGTGGAGCCGGACCCCTCGAAGCTGTGTTAAATAACGACAGAATACCGGCGAAACACGTGTCTGGGCTTTTATCTAGTACCTTAGCTGTGAGTAACGTTCTACCTGTAACCCCTAAATATACCACTGGCTGCTTGCTAGCAGTTTAATGACTGTTACGTGGTTATCTCGCTGCGGCTGAGAGAAATTGGCCCAAATATTCATCACCTTTCAGTCTACGCCTATACACCATCAAATAAAATGATTTACTGTAGGATAGCAATTAATTTCTGAGAAAATGCAAAGCAATAATACTAGTTATACGCCAATTTCTGTCGTTTTCACAATTAAACCCTTTTATTTTACGTCGGACGCTGTCATTAGGTAGGGAAAGATATAATTATACTCTGTGTGAGTCCGTCTTCTAATTATTTTTAACTACTCCCGGCCACACGGGAAATCAAGAAGTGGGTAGTCAAGAGCCATTCGAAGGGCCAAAGAAGTTTGGCAATTCTGGCAATTTTAATTCCCTAAACTAAGTGTGTGTGTGTGTGTGTGCCCTATACTGCTTTTGCATTTTCGTACTTACTTGTGATGAAAACGGGTCAAAAAATGAGGTGAATTTCCAGCGAAAGGGACATATAACCGCCCAACGTCCCTCGAACTTGACGCTTGCGTCGCTGCCACCTACTGTCATCGCATTTTGGATATAAAGCTTGGAAATTGTACTTTAACCGTATTAATTTCCTTGAACTGCAGTAGTGCCATCTGCGCTTGGCTATATATTCCAAAAATTACTTATCGTAACGTCTGTCGACTCTCCTTCGATGACAAATAAGGCCACCATAAAGCCGTTGCAAAAGAAAAAAGTGGTCAATTTTCGCGGCAACGTGATTGAGATTTTTTCTATTGACATGCTGCAATCATATTGACGTATAGTTACACGGGTGTTACAGTACTTAAATGATTCGGGGTTCAGTAGGCAACGCAATGTTTTGAAATGTGCACCTTAATAGGAGATGCTATTATTGTGGATTGTGGTGCTGGTTCTCGCAGGCATTATTAATAGCACTGTTGGAGGTTATCGCATTCCTGGTATAGAGTATGGTCTGTGGGCTAATTTCGGAGGGTCGGTTATATTTCGGTCTGACCGATTTCCATGAGGACCAATTAATCTCAGAAAAGACAACTATCATTATCTCATCAAAAGAACTTTCGTCAGCCTATAGGCAGTATCATGCACATACGATAGTCTGCCCTGCTGTCCTGAGTTGTTAGTTGTGTTTTAAGATTGGATTTGACCCGAGTTTTTCGGGTTTTGTCGCGTCTATGTAACTGCGATGTTTCCTTTCAATATGAGAAGTTTAAGTAAGAAAATTTATGTGCTGAGGGCATTAGAACTCCGTTTCGCAAGCTATCCTATAAAATTCGTGCCGCAATGCTTATTTTTGATCTGCCCTATAGCTGGTCCGTCCAATTTTCAAATCCCCCCACTACTGAGGACGCAGTATCTGTTGCGCTTGACGACCTGCATGGGCTCTAACCTGCATCTCTAACGTTGCTCTCACGTGACCTCGGGTATTTTGCGGTCCGTAAACGCTACCTGTCGTTACCCGAGAAGCCACCTGTCTAAATTAGATGTAAGATGGGTGTGAGCCAGTTACTGCTTCTTTAATAACCCTCAGAGCTCTCGGTGCCAATTACCGCCCACTTATTTAAATTTATATCGAATTAATCCGTTTTCATCTTACTTTGGCAGACCCAAATGTCAGTTACCATGGGGCCCAGGCACCTTGGGGTGTCTTAAATCTGCCCTTGTCGCACAGTTATTTTTGATGCCGCCCTATTACTGCTACTATTACTACTACTAACTACTGCTACCACTACTACTATTACTACTACTACTACTACTACTACTACTACTACTACTACTACTACTACTACTACTACTACTACTACTACTACTACTACTACTACTAATAATAAAACTACGACTACTACTACTAATAAAACTACGACTACTACTACTACTACTACTACTACCACCACCATGACAACCACAATTAGCATAATAGTGCCGGGACTGCCGGCAGTGGTATCATGGGGATAATAAAAACAATGCTTTAGGAGGCCAATTCAGATCCGCTATCTTCGAGATTGAAAAGACAGCTGTCCGCTAAATCAAGATTATTAGGGTTAGCTGCTCGCTGGCCTTAGTAGCCGCCGTTCAACGCCAGTACTAATGGATGATACACGACGTCCCAGCTAAGCGCAACGAAGGTTAACGTTCGATTTTTGTTTGCAAAATATCACCGCTACACTCGATTGACTGTATCGAGGGTGCTTACAGAGATTTTATTGACTTAAGGCGAAATTAATATCGACAAGAGCAAAGGAAACGGTCATAGAGATATGCAGTTTTTTACCCTCATTAGACAGCCTATCCCAACCCGAAGACTGGTACATACGCAATTTGAATCAGGGCCATTTGGCTATAAAAGAACATTCAAGTTGAAGGATCACGCTTTTTCGTTAGCGATCGATAAATTGCCGCTCTCATGTGACTTCGAATCTTTCCGCCAACGAAGATACGTAAGCCCAGGCCGTCCTGCGCGAATACTCGATGAGCAACTGATCCCGATACAAAATTGAGGTCTTTTGACCCTAGGGTTATGATACGCAGGCGGCAAATAAGCGAGAAAGGACACGTGAATGGCGAACTTATCCTGGCCTAAGGACGAAAATGCGCGCTTAGGACATGCGCAGGAGCTCACACAGGCTCTCGGCTGGCGAGTAGCATTCAGTCAGCGAGAAGGTCTTGCCGACAAAATCAGGGACACTGGAATAACAATTTCTGGTTTATTTGACGTCATCAATCAGGGCTGTCTCGAGCACAGACTGCACGCCCAAGGTTTGAACCCGCTTTATTTGATAGTCAGGCTACTTTCTCACCAAGGCACCAACGGGCATGTCATTGGGAGCTTTTGCTACATGGGAGTATCGTGAACAGACCAATCCTGGCTAAAAGAAGGAAATGCGCATTTTTGTTTTAACTTGGAGCCGAGGGTCTACAAACCACGCTGACAGTCACATTTCAACGAGGGAGTAGTGAGCAAGAATTTGTTCGACGATCACATAACTCGAGTTAACGCCTCGGACTTACGGTCTGTAGGCTAGGATATTACTGACTGCTAACAGCATATTAGTAATTAATGGTCACCCTGAATTCGTCTGCCGGTTTTGCTTCGACTGAGACAGCCCGTACCCGTCGAGATGAAATCGAGAGCCTGTCTCATATCAACCACGAAGGACGAATAATGTCGGTTATTGTACTTTCAGCAGCTGGCCTCCTTCGTCAGAACAGGCTTTTTGGATCCACCAACCCACCATCTTCAGATCAGATAGGCGAAACGCTGCCCCCACTTTACATGAGCGCACCTTACAGGATACTTACAATATACCCCGTGGGTCTTAGTTTTGGTAGCCACTTTGGGTAATTCACCAGAATATGAAGGTTCATTTAGCGGTCGATCTCAACCATGCTACTGGTCGGTAGCACTTACTGTAAACTTGAGCGACGATCGGCGGTAACCGGCATTATCTGCGTGAGATACCTGTGGCAGGACACGGGCACATGAGCCCCCTTCTTATGACGCAGAGGCCTTTGTGCCAAATTCCGGGAGATCGGTTCACCGTAAACTTAACCCCAGCCATACCCCAAAATTTAACCCTACTATAATAACCTTAACCCTTAGCCTACTAATGAAACTAACCCCAACTTTGTCCATAAGCTCAAACTTAAACCTAAGTCTAACCCTCACCTTAAACCTAATACTCCGAAATTTGGCTGCTGGCTGGTTCTCCTTCCCGTGTTCTGTTTAAGCGGCTATACAGGACATCCTTACCACTAGTTTTTTTTTATCTCAATAAGCATATAATCAACCCTTCTGATCCCCTAATTTTTGATTTAGGCGCACTTAATCCGAAATCAGAGTGTCCGCGAGTTGGTGATGCCGACTGCTACAAGATCTTTCACGAATTCTTGGATATCGTGATAAAGACGTACCACAAGATACCCTCAGACGACTTCATGCATCCACCACCAACTTTCGGAGATATAGAGAATCTGCCATTTGGTAATCTAGATCCAAAAGGTATGTTTGAAGGCATGTGATCTCGATGCTTACCTCTGTAAACTGATGTTTTCGACTGCAAGATTCACATTCGTTCATTGTATCTATGTCTTTATGGAGGTTTGCGTCCTTCTTCTCTTCGGTTACGCTTCTAAGCTGCATACACAAATTGTGTTTCGGTTTCCAAATTTTCCCACTTCGATTTTTTTTTTGTCTCACAGGCGACTCTGTGGTCTCAACCCGGGTACGTGTTGGCCGTAGCATCGATGGTTTCCCGTTCTCTACCATCATCAGCAAGGAGGACAGACTGCTTCTGGAGAAGAAATTATCTGTCGTCCTCAAGGAACTTACCGGTGAATTTGCGGGAACCTATCATTCACTGACTGGCTTGGATGAGGACACCAAGGATAAATTGGTGCAAGACCACTTCCTCTTCGGAGACAGTAACAAGTACTATCCCCATTCTGCCGGCACTTAACTGTTTTACCCAAACAATAGATCACTCTAACAACAAATTTACGTTACTGGTAGAAATACCTCGTCTTAGATTTGGAAACAAAGAAACTAATCTCCCGCATAATTGGAGCGAATACTGTGGGGGAAGGGAATTTAAAATGAGTTATGCTTAGGCATAAAGAGAGCCGACAGCGACGATAAAATTTGGAGTGATCACCTTTGAAATAGTAACCTTATTTATGCGGCTTACCCTGATTTCCAAATCTAAATAACTCGGGGTTCCAAACGGGGCTCCTTCTGCATAATCGCTGTCGCTATTTGACTACCTACCGAACAAATAGACAACGAAAACAAATTTCTCTCCTATATTCACATTCGTGACGCAACACTACTATTAATAGATTCATAGGTACATTCATGTCCCTTCTTCCTTATCTTTGGGGAAACTTGACCGGAGCCTACACTTCCAAGAAAGGCCGAGAGTTTCTTGATGTCACACACCCCGATGAATCATGCATAAATCGACACATTGAGTTAGGTGTCGTGAAAGCTCAAACACGAAATGAGTATCGCGTCTCAAGCGCTTTTGGAATTGTAAGTTTTCTGCCTATTTACCCTAGTCTGACGACGACCTGGAGAACTAGCGTCGAAAACGTACTAATACAGTTGCCTATTGTGTTCCAAAGAACCTATTCGCCTTCTAGTGCGATCGCATCTCGGTGTGTTTTCGCGCCTGCCGGAAAATTGATTGAGCTGGCCGAGGCAATAACTGTTCCTTCTTCGGGTCCGGGTTATGCTGCGATTGCATGCGTGCCTGCCAAGGACTCACTGATGTTCGGATGCATGTTCAACCTATGTTCACGTCGCTCTTTTGTTAATTGAGCTGCGTCCAGAAGGCTTGGTAGGCCGTAGGAAGCGTCACACAACGATTGATGGAGGTTGTTCCCTTGTACCAGGCCTGGATTGCTCCCCTTACCACGCGGCCACTTCCATGACCCGGAATTTCGGCATTCTTGAAGGCGAACGTGTATCCAGAGTCTTTGAAGTGTTCCGCCACCAACAACATTGGGTCCTCGTGTGTTCTTCGACTCGAGTTTGTAGCCGTTTCCCGGTCTCTGCAATGCAGGTAACTGCGCAGAAATCACATTGAACCCGGTGGATGACGTCTGTTGTTTCACCTCGCGGCAGGGGGGCCTTAGGTCTCATAACCAAATTTTGAATTGTTGACTCCGGTCGCTGGGAGATGCCGATCCCCAGCGGTCTTAGGCGACAGAAGACCGCCTCCGAAGCGCAGTCAATTTATGGCAACGCTAGCCATATGTTTGGCTGTTCGGTCGCCGGCCTTAGGCTTGGCCTGGACTGTCTGCCCCAAATGGAGCAAATGTTCGGTCGAGACTAGGCTTTTATTCATAAAAGGTACAATAAGAAGCAAGAGTAGTAGGAGTGCTGAACATAAGCCTCTGTGTCGGGTTTTGACAGCGGCAAATTTAAAATAGTGGTCTTTTGTAGAGGTCTCACTGATCTCTTTCTTCTTTCCAAACAGAATATTTCAGGACGCCGGTGGCTATAGAGACTGGCCTGTTGGCCGAGGCATATTTTATAACAAAGACAAGACCTTCCTCTGCTGGATTGGGGAAGAAGACCACCTGAGGGTCATTTCGATGCAGGAAGGCGGCGATTTGGCCGCAACCTACGCCCGTCTCATCAGGGTGAGTTGTCTGCATCCTGCAAAAGTTTTCTTTCCCAAGCAGTCCCAACAGTTAACTGCTCTGTTAACCTCCTGACGGATGATTACTCCTTACCGCGATGTAGGCTCCCTCTGAAGCAGTTCCCAAAAAAACAATACTAACTCTAGCTCTGTTATTTAGCAAGCTATCGATTACATTGCTCGCGCCCCACTCTTTGCAGATTTTTACTGGAGCTAAAGAAACTTGGAGATCAGTACTAGCAGCATTTATAAGCACGACACGCCGACATTTTGACTGTAGCAAACGACGGCCTCCACCACGTGCCCATGTAGTGGGCACAACACTGGTGTTTGCTCGGGAATTAGTAAGAGCACCTACGGAGATCTCTTCCTCTAACTCACTCTTTCCTCGACCATCTTGAATCGATGGAAAGGCAATATTAAGATGACTGGAGATAGCCACGGGTTCACTGTCTGGCAAGGTTTAACAACCCGTCTACGCGGGCCATACACACTACAACCTGACAGTGCCTGAAAAGAGTAAGCAGCCGCTCCGCACGTTCCACACATAACTTTTATCCTAACCACACATGCGGCTGGTTTCATTCAGAGAAAGTTTGGCTGAGATCTCACGCACCACGTCACGAGGATAAAGGAGAAGCTGACGAATGCTCACCGATTGCTAATGGATCGTACTCGCCTCGTGTTGCCTTGAGGCTCATTCTCGAGCCCCGCTAGCAGCCTCATAGCGGCTAATAGTAGTAAAGGCAGATTATAAATGGTCACAAAGACCAGGGAGACTGGAATTACCATGTCTGGCTCATTAGCCGTCACCAGCATGTCACACCCAAGCCCAGATTTTACACCACCCGAGGCTCGAGGAAGCTATTGATGTCTGACCCTAGTTTTAAAGAAGCACCAAGTTCCACTGTCAGCTGCCAGCCTCCCGAGCTACGATCCTAGGGGGAAATCTTCCAATGTGCCGTAGGCTCGACCTCCCTAACTCTCCCCATGCGCCAGTGAACTGATTGAGCCTTAAGCCGACTGTTGGTGAGTTTGGACGCAGCAGTAGCTGTGACCGGAAGGTCTCATTCTGCCACAGCTTCTCCATTTCAAAACTGAATCACAGTTGCCAAGTAACTGAGATGCACACATTCTCATGTACGCCGTTTCATTTCTGATAGCAATGCTGGTAGATTGCATCACATGGTTGTTGCACAAGCGACGCTATTTGTTACCGATAGTTGATGTTCTTGTGACCGAATAAGTCCATATATAGCTCAAACGTGTTTGCATGTGTCTGTGTGTGTTTGTTTAAAGGGAGGTTTTACATGAGAAGCCTTTACCACGCTGTTTTACTGAATGCTTTGTGTTTGCGCATACGACAGAGAAGGCTGACGCGATGACCGCGTGTCCTGACGCGGTGTGAGCTTTGGGGGAATGTGTGACAGATGTTAGTCGGGGGTCCAGTTCCTGCTTCCTCAGTGACCCTGTGATGAAGACACAGGTGACGGAGCAGGGTAATAAGTGACTGTATGTGCGGTAACAAGGGGGTCAAGTTGGCATTCTGTCATCTTTATTAACGATGGATGTGTCTTGTGTCCTGGTGGCATAACGTCTGTCATAGCTACGAAAATGTCGTACTGTTGAAACCTGAACTGAAACACGGTGTTACCATGATGTCTCCAGTGCTTATGCTGATGATGGGTGGGTGGGCAGTTGGCCTTTTTAGCGTTGTAAAAGCTTCTAAAATGCTCCAAAAGCTCAACCCGTACCCTACGTATTAGTTGACAGTGTGGAAAACAATAGAAATTCACGAATTCGGTGTAGAGGCATTAGAGTCTTGCATGCACCTTGCCTTGATATGACCTTCGATATTTTCTTAGCTTCTAGGATTTCTGCTCCAGTACTAACAGTAGCATAGCAAGCTTGCCACTTCTACTTAACGTATGCCCGGATAGACAGATGCTTGAGAGTTTTGTTCGTGTGCCCATTGACGTTTACTTTTATCTGACGTGCGGTTAAGCACCGTAGAACAGTCGCTTGTACACGTTCCTATCCATCTCGGAATTTCGTGACCGCTCAAGCGCATAGCGTAGGTGCTAAGTACACCTGCTGGTCCTCACTGCTATTTGCTTGTCTTGTAGCTGATGGAAGCGAACAAGTACGTTCCAGATAGCAGCTAAGGAGGAGAAGATGTGATCGCTGGATCATCTGCGGCTGCCTCTGAGGATGGGTTCGAGTGAGAATCCAGAACGTCAGGCCCGTAAACTGCTTTGTCCAGTGGCATCTTCTCCTGCTTCTGGAAGCTCTATTGGGTTTTCATAAGGAGACCTTCCTCAACATGTATTCAAGGGATTGAGTAGGTCGTGGGCAGGACTGAGAAGAGATGCAGTAGGGGTGTTCGAAGATTTGCAGGTTTCTCTTGCTTCCGTACAAACGAAGAACGGATGAGCAATGCAGATAGAGGCAGAGACGACTGGAACGTTCATTTCTGGCTCATTAACCGTCATCAGCCAGTCATACTCAACTCCAGGCGGTGCACCGCACGTCGCTCGAACCCGCGACCCATTGACCAGAACAACGCTCTAGGCATTAAGCCACAGGCTCATTTTCCTGACGGTTTAGATAGAGAGTCTTAACATTCGTTTATGAACGCTCACCGATCACTAACGGAACTCACTCGCCCCGTTCTGTCTTGGGGCTAACTCTAGAGTCCAGTCAGCATGCGGCATATCGGCTAGTAGTGGTAAAGTCAGATGAAAAATGCCCATGAAGGCAAAGGGGACTGGAATGGCCATTTCTGCCCCATTAACCTTTATCATCTATTCATACCCAATCCCAGGTGGTGGACCACCCGAGGCTCGAACCCGCGACCTGTAGATGGGAAATCCAACACTAATCATTGCGCCACGGCTGCACTGTTGCGGGATTTACTCTTTTCGCCGAATACCTTGCACTAACGAGGCAATTTCGCTGTGGTTAGAGGGACACCTTGTGCATGGATTTTGGTTGCAATTAACTCGGGTTCTAATTTGCCACTGGGCATCTTTTGCAGTGCTTCGATTGCTGAATGGCCCCCAAGATCAGCATTGAACCCCATTTTCGACAATATATTCATGGCTTCCCCGCATATTATATTTAGGTGGACGGCTGAGGACGCGCCGAACCTGTTCGGTCCAACACCCTAGTCTGTGATTTCTCTCAGGGTAGATTTCTGCCTACTTGTATTTGGTGTGGCTGCGATCATGACTGATCTAGTGGAGCTGAACAGGGGCGCCGTCCGAAAAGAGGTCTTTTGTCACTGTATCTATCGATTTAGTCTACTCGGCTAGTCAGCCATTCGTTTTGCATTGTTCTCTGTTGCTGCTGAGCTAGGCATCAGCATCAAAGGAATAAGGCTTTTCTCGCGCTAGTCCGGTTGTTGGTGTAAGTTGTGTGCAGCCTATTTTTCTCTCAGAACAGAAATTGTTCTTATTGGCTTCAAACGAGTCTTGATGCTGTCGGAGTGTATGTGTCCAAGGACTTCCAAGGCGACAGCAGGGTTGGCTTACTGTTGGCTTGCTTCCAGCTTGATCTTCACTTCCGACTCCTGCTGCACTCCCAGGACGTGCGTGCGTTCAAGCTTGAAACTATAGTGGTTATTAAAATCAAATTCGCATGTAGTCGTGCAAAATAATACATTATGTAACTTAAGGGATGCTTTCTGACGTTGAGGTCGCTTGCGAGGTCAAATTTGCGACCCGATGGTCGAGTCAAAAAGGTGGTAATCAGTCCAGCATTCCGCAACACAGGTCGTCTTTGCATTAGCGCTGTATTCTCCATCCGCTTGGAAAACAGAAGAGGTTGCTGGCGAGGGAAAGGTGTGATTTTGTGAACGCCTGAAACGAGCCCGTTGCTGTTGTGGCCGCCAAGTACGGGGCCACCGAACACTCCATCTAGATAGTATGACATGCCTACGTGGACAGTAAACTCGGTGAGGCCAAGCAATTTGTCTGTCTTCGACTCAGACGCAAGGATGGCGTATGCATGGTGATAAAACTTGCTCTGCACGTCGTCTGGGCTCGTGATCAGGGAGATGTAGGTGCTGGTGGTTGTGTTGAATATCCCTCCCTGACGCGAGAGTCTCATGTTCATGAGATGATCGCCGGTTTGATACGGGAGGCAAGATGATTGTTTAGCCATGCCTTTCTTGATAGGGAGGTCGACTCCTCTATGCATTTGGACGGTCGCTCCAGAAGGGGGTGTATCGTCCCTAATCAATTCAGTTGTTCTTGCCAAAAGAAGCGGGTCTTGCTGAGAGTCGTGACGACTACCTTGTAAGCAATTAGTTTACGGACTCCTAGGACTGTCCTTCAAAATGCTTGTTTGGTCAAACGATTTTTCTATAATAGCTGGGAGATGAATTTATCGTGAGCGAGCCGGAAACACTTATTTGAATCCCTTATTCCTCGCGTATGGTACGCTCGAGCGCGAATGACGGACGTCAGATGGGTTCATCACTCTCGTCAGGTATCCACAATTTCTGTCCCTGTCATTCGTTCATATTAACAGTGGAGCTTCTCATTGATAACGATGGAGAAACTACCGTCAGCAGTCTTTTGCCCCGAAGACGTAGAACCGTTTCAATGTGCTTTCTCTACAGGCTTAACGATCATGAAACAAGTAGTCTTACAACTGAACTCCATTCTGGTAGTCCTTTCCCACCATCTACTAAATTTTTACCCTCTCGATGGATTATAGAAGGCCATCAGACTGAGGTTCATTAGGTTGTCCAGTTGAATCTGTAAAAACTGGATAAGAATTTACTTGAACTATGCCCTTATATAAGGTGACAATGTTATCAACTTTCACGTGGATAATACCTCAGAAGGTCAACTTCAAGATGCTGGATGACATAGACAAGCCCGCTTAACTATCCGGTGCCTCTCACGCATTCCCTGAACATAGAATGCTGATTTTAAATGATAGTTCAATTGAAGTACACCACTCAAAACCATATAAAATAAGGCCAAGTTAATTCTTCCACCGTGACATGCTGGTTAATCGAAAAAATCTTCTACAACATCCAGAGCTTTCTCAAACAAAAGTGCCCCTTCCTACATGACCTCAATGATTGCAGTCATTTTTAAAGACAGGCGAGAATTTTATTAGTTCACGGTTCTAATATTCAGCGATTGCTTTCGAAACTCCTAAAATAGGAGCAAGAGCACCCGCCTAATATTGCCTTGAGACAGTAGTTGCTACTCGCTTTTATACTCAAAATTTAATTGGTGCTGCAAAAAGGACCGGTTAAAAGGTAATAGTTAAGACAGTTTTTATTTTACACTTAAAGGTACAGAATATTTTGGACAAGGAATTACTTTCAATTTATTCATTCGTTTAGAGTCGATAGAGCAATGTAAGTTTTCGAACTGAAAAAACCGTAACTGTTTGAGTTCTGTGAATATTCCCATGTTAAACTTGAAAATTTAATTCGGCAACCATGTTTTTTCAGTAATTCATCCGATGACCTTGCCATAGGAGATGGACAGGGTTCATAAGGGTCTTATGGTTAATAACCACTGTTCTCACATCGCTCACGTGGCGAGGTCGGCATGTTGAGGTCATTGGGACTGAGGATAAGGGAGGTAGGATAGGCTGTGGACGCTGTTCATAGGTCGAGTTCGGGGAGCTAACACCACTGTAAATTACGCGGACTGAACGTTTCATGTTCGCGCCTAGTACCCAGCCTACAAACATCGTTAACACCGTAGCCTGCTCTCCTTTCTCCCTCAGTGCTAATGACGTCAACACGCCGACCTCGCCATGCGGGCGGCCTGAAGGCGATGAACATTAACCATAAGACCCTTATAAACCCTGTCTACTTCTCATACTGTCATTATCCCTGTAACCGTGTAGGCCCAATCATGAATTGTTGTAAACACGTGTTTGCCGAATTAGCTTTTCAATACCGTAACTGAGACGGAAGGTTTTTGGTTATATATATATATATATATATATATATATGATAGTGTGTGGCTCACCGATCTGCTTAAGGAACATTTATGTTCCGTTGTGCCCTGGAACTCAGACTAGAGTACTCACAGGCAGTCGCATAGCGACGTGTAGCATATGTTGATAATGTGGAACCGACAAAGACAAGGCAGACCGGAATGGCCATTTCTGGCTTATTAGCCGTCATCAGCCAGTCATACCCAATCCCAAGTGTGGAACACCTGGGATTCGAACCAACGACCTTTGGTATTTAGTCGAACGCTCTACCATTGAGCCACGGGCTCGTTGCTTTGTCGGTTGCGATCGGGAATATGATGATAGTGTGTGGCTCACCGATCTGCTTAAGGAACATTTATGTTCCGTTGTGCCCTGGAACTCAGACTAGAGTACTCACAGGCAGTCGCATAGCGACGTGTAGCATATGTTGATAATGTGGAACCGACAAAGACAAGGGAGATCGGAATGGCCATTTCTGGCTTATTAGCCGTCATCAGCCAGTCATACCCAATCCCAAGTGTGGAACACCTGGGATTCGAACCCATGTATATATATATATATATATATATATATATATATATATATACTAGGAATTTCTGAGCTCACTTGGGATAGCTTACCAGTGCTGTCTAGAAAATAACAGCATTTTGCATTCAACACATGTCTGTTACTTAATTTACCAGCACAAAATTAGAAAACTGAATGACTAGCATAATCACTCATACGCAGAAGGACAACAGACCTGAATGCCGCGAGTATCCCAGGTTGTGCTCGCTTGTCATGAGTGACCGTTGACTAGTAAATGAGACATAACGAAGTGCAAAACTGTTGTCGAGCCTAGCCTCCTTTTTCACTTTATTCTTGTCCTAATGGCCTCGAGAATGAAAACACCTTCACGCCGCTTGAAACAGCAGTATTTTGTCAGTTTTATCGATAGTTTCCTTTTGTGACTTAAGAGAGTTATTTTTGGTTCCTCCAAAGGGTCTCAAAGCCATCGAGTCGCGAGTGCAGTTCTGCCACAGCGACAAGTATGGCTACCTCAACTGCTGCCCGTCCAATCTGGGGACGTCAATGCGCGCCAGCGTTCATGCCCGCGTGCCCAAATTGTCTGCCGACAAGACTAAGCTAGACGATATCTGCAAACAGCATGGCCTCGAAGCAAGAGGTGAGCCTACTGAATACTGTTTTTGTGAATTAATTCATTGAAACCAGTCCCCATTCTCCCCCCGCCTCCCCTCACCCCACCCCGGCAGCAACACTTGTTTTTGCTTTCAATTCTAAAAACCGAATTGACAGAGCAAACGACCATGTAGCTCGGTGATCACAGGTCAATGTAGAGTGTCAATCGAGTAGGTGAACTGGCAGGTCAGCAACTCGGATTACTAGTCAGGTAATTCGGTTAGGTGATCATGTTATTATGTGTACTTGACAGAACTGTAATCACATATCCGTGTAAAGCCTGTCTCGAATAGTGCCTTTCCATCGGTAGAGCCCTTATACTTGAGTGGTTGTTAGTTCGCTTTCATGCCATCGTGACTGTAAAGGACATATTTTCAGTCTAGCCAATACATCCAGAGTTAATGAGAAACCAGTTAGTGCAAGCTAATGCGAGCGGCCGGCTGAGTGGTGCATTTGCACCGATTGTTTCATCTAACTGATCTTTACTTCCGCCAGAGGTATACAAATGCAACCCCTTTAAAGTTCTCCCGCCAGGCGAAGAGGGACTTTGGAGCCGTGACGCCAAAGCCACGTGGTTCCATGCTGGCGTCTCACAAACATTATATTTCTAAAGGGCAGCCCTTCGATTCCGGCACTACAAGATTAGTAACCTAGGCTCTATCGGGACTGAGGGTCAGATAACACTGGCTTCTTCATAATCAGATCTGTACGACAGTCTAGCCTCTGACAGGGAATCCTGGCACATATGGATCGGAACGAGGTCGTGCATGGCACGCGTAGGTGATCCGTAGGCATTTTGATCACGGGGCTCACGCTAACCCCAGGTCGTCCTGACTTTGTATGGTCCTCGGATCGCCTTGTGTATGGGAATAGAGGGACAAATGTTTCACAAGGAATGAATTTGCGTGCAAGTCACGTCTGCAACCAAATCGTGGGTCGCTGGTGGGCCTTTTCACTCACTGTCAAATCTACTGCTTGCTGACACGCGCAACGTCCGCCTTCCGGCTTTCAGTTGGATCAGACTGACAGAAACCTGCGGTAGCAGCCGGCAATGCGCCGAAATTTGGATCCAAGGGCGAGGACATAACTAAAATTTCGTAAAAACTAAGACCCGATTCGAGTCACCAACTCTGGGTCGGAATTAACTGCCTCGAAAATATATTATTGAAACAAGATATAATACTAACATTATATAACATTGATTTATTGTTTTTTTTTCAGTTGAACTTGCTTTTATAGCACCTCCCCACCCATTGAATATTTATACGAACCCTGTATGATACGGGTTGTTTTGGTCACGTTACTCACTCAACGTGGTAGCATTTTAAATGCTCTCAATGCTCCCGATATAGTTGTGCCGCTACTGTTTCGTACTCCCATCATAACAAATCGCCTTTAAGTGGGAGCCGAACGCACTTACGGCAAAAGTCCACCAAGGCATGCCAAGATACTCCTCTGAGCCGACGTCTGACTCCTGACAACAAGTATCCTTCTGGGATGTGGGGTAACTACAAACTAATCCAGCCTTTCCCACCCGCGTGTACTTCTTCTCAATTACTCCCTGGAACTCGCACTTTCGCTTGTATCGGCAATAAATATTTATGTCACCATAAGAAGGCTTCGTGGTACTCATCGAATTCCGTAAAAACTTTTGACTCCTGCAGTAGCGGTAATGATATAATCGATATATTACCGTTGTAAAATTTGCTGGATTTTAATCTAGTGTCGAAAGGCCCTGTAACGGAAATGTTCGACTTGAGTTGTGGGTATTTTTCGAATCCCATTCAAGCAGATGGGCGAAAAAGCGCTCGACCAAAAACCAATTCGCCACTGTGCGGCAGTGGGCTCCTGTTAACTAACTTCGCGCCTCACCTCGATTAGAGCGGTGCTAAACTTGAATGCCCTAAAATAAATCCAAGCCAATTGATCGGTCCACAAGGCATCAGATCGAAAACGCTGCAGTTGCTGCCACAAGATTTCGCTGTCACCGACCGCTAACATTCATCCAGCAGTGTGGAAGCCAAGCCGACACATGGAGACTCGCGATCTAGTCTGGTGCCTTGTGTCCGCGATCTGGTTTATGAGGGGACGGAGTGATTGACCGTCCGTCTCGCTCTTGCTCTAACTTGGTCAAGGGGCGGTCACGAAGGGGTCACTGTGTTGGTCAGCCCTAGGGTCCAGGCGCTTCGCGGTAAGACCCTCCTTTGCGTCTCCACGTCAGAGAGGCGGACGTTAATCCTGTGTCCTCACACATACCCCCACCGACCTCTAAAACGGAAACCCTGCTGTTAACACAGCTGATTCACACCGTGTCCTCACCACGGTACACGTCGCCCGAACGGCCAATATCAATGTTTGCTGTTGGAATAGCCGATCTAGGAAAGCAAACTCCACGAAATTTCGGGGTATTAATGCCTTTCCCTCTTCAGATGGTCAACCCAAACAGGCGCACACGTGGTCCACATGTTAAAACTGCCTACATCGGTGTGCTACCATCTTTGTTTGAATCCGAGAGAGAGAGGGAGAGAGAGCGAGTTAGAGATACGCTTTATTTTGAAAGTGGCATTTCAAAATTTTCAGCAAAAAGGCCTCTATCCACTGTGAATAAAAATAGTACGCAGGAGATAAATATGATATGATAACCGAAAGCTGCAACTGCTGACATCATGAACGGTCATCCGTGAATGCGTCGCAAAATTGTGCCAGGTTTTCTTCCAAACGGTGCAGGCGTCGTTTGCAAATGACCCTCTTGTTGTAGCTTATATGAACAGAGTGGTAAATAGCAGTGACTACTTATTCGTCTCATTCAAAGGCCGACCTCTGCTGAGGGGCGTTACACTATCCGCAAATTGCGGACGCGTCGAGTACCGTCTTCCTGGGGTTCCTGTCGTCGCAGAAGGGACGCCTTGACAAGTACTGCAAAGGGCCTTCTTCGGTTGTTTTATCGGCGAAACGCAAAAGTCAGACGGCGAAACTTGACCCTCAATTTCTACTTTTTCTAGGCCTTTCTGTAATCCTAGCTCATACGTTTTGTTATAATGGTGTTTCATACAATGTATTTTGCACCTAGTTCGCTGGTATTGCCCTGATGTCTGTAGATTGAGGTCTTATGCATCTGGCCGATACATTCAGGACTGAGATTTTACCATTCTTAAGATGTCCTTTATGCCCTATGTCCATGACAAAGAATCCGACTTCAAGGCAGAGGAAAATAGTCATCTGACTTAACAGGGGCACCCATTGGGGCATGAACGTTGAAGAACAGATGACAGAATGAACGCTTTTCCGTTCCTGTTCAATTAAAGTCAGACTCCTTTTAGAACATAGATTGCTCTTAAATGGGTCTAAGTTGGAGGCTAAAGGCGAAACGCCAAGCTCCTATTCACCCATGCAAATGGGTTAAACCGGTGACTAATGCTCGCATTTGCCCTTGGATAGTTCCGACCTAAACCCACGGGCAATGGTTTAATTGTAGAGTAGTAAACTTCGAAAACTCCTTTCTCTATATACTCCCCACCCTCCGCCAGAGCTCATGGTTTGACAATCCGAAGGTGATAAAATAAACACGAAACCGGTGTTTCCGTCTTTATCCACAAAGCTCTGTAGTGCAGAATCCTCTATGGTTGCCGTCTGTGCACAATTTTCCTTTATTTTGTGCTTAATTTTCCCTGCATTTCAAGGCGCCTACGGAGAGCACACGGAGTCGGTCGGTGGCGTTTACGATCTCAGCAATGAGCGTCGCCTGGGTCTGACCGAACTCGAAGCCGCCATCGAAATGGCTGAGGGCGTTAAGAAGATACTTGAACTGGAGGCAACCTTGTAGGGAGAAGTTCCGCGGCTTAGTTGGTTTTGGACACTGTTCCACTGAATCTCTTGAATCAGCTCTTACCTTGCATACTCTTTCTATCCCTCTGTGTACTGCTATTTCTGTCGGTTTGGGGTTTTTAGGAGGCAGAAAATAAAAATGCTACAACTGAGCTTCCTTTTATCCAGTCGGCTGATCTAGTTCTTTTGAAAAATGAAAACTTTGGATGCATTCATGCCTCAGATAGCCGAGCTATTGTTTACTTTACCACCTGCGGATAATTAAATCTTGGCAAACTAATTCCTAGGCCTGATCCTCGTGGGCGATCATAGCGCGCATTTACAAAACGCAGTGACATGCCCGGAAGGGATTCATTCATTCATCGGGCATTTTCTCTTCCCACAGGAGTTACGTTGAGTTAGAGTGAATTTCACCAATGCAATGCTTGTAGCTGGTATATGGTCCTCCCTTGAATGCAGCAGATGTGAAACTGAGGGATTTATCGAGTGTTGGGTAGTCTCTGATGATGGGTTCGAGCACTAATACGAAACGTCAGACGAATAAATTTCTGGTGAATATTATCGACAAAAACGAGGGAAACTGGAATGACCATTTCAGGCTTATTAGCAATCATCAGCCAGTTATACCCAACCTCAGGTGGTGCCCCACCCGAGGATCGGACACGCGACCCGTTGATCAGAAATCCAACGCTCTAACCATTGAGTCACGGGCTTGTTGTCTTGCCGGTTTAAAGCTTTTGTCCCAGCGTCTACTGAACTAAGGTTAGAGTTAAATAATAGATAAGGCTTGGCATTCGCTTTGCGGTTGGAACATGAACTAGATTTAGTATTCCATGCTAAATCAGTCGTATGAGATTGGGATTCAAAGTGGTGTTTTTGCAATATTAATTGCCCCAAAATTCCTTCTGACTGCCGACCCTTTTAAAGAGAATCCTATTGGAACCGAAGACCCAACTGAACACATTAATCATGTCCTTAACTAGAAAGACCGTTGTATGGGCCCGATATACGCAGCAATTCATTTCAAGCTACCTATTAAACTAATTATTGATTATATATACCCTTGAGAGATTATCTAAAAGGACATCTAAATCGTTGTGTCGCGTAAATTGGTTTACTCGCGGGACTGATTGCATGGGTTTCTATGCATTTCTGTAGATTAAATTTACGCATTTGACAGAAATATTCCAACTTTCGACAGACCAGCTTTTCTTCCAATACCTGCCCCTTCCTGTCAAATTAATTTTCTCTTTAGTATCTCCTTTTGGCTTAGCGGAAGATCACCCATTATTAAGTTGAATTTTTTCTCGGTGTATTTGTATCGGTTTCTGATTGATTTGATATTTTTCGTGAATGTGTGCATATTTAATGGTAACCGTCATCCACTGTCTAAAAATTAGTATTTTTTCCTGGGAACTGTGTATTTATGTCTGGGAGTAACAAACTAACTTCTCGTTAGTTCGTCTAAACAAGACCTCTCGGTTCCTATCAAACTCATTTCTCGTAGTCATTTTTTAAAAAAATGGTCTGTTTGCAAAAATTACGCATTCTGTTACAAAGGCTGGAAGTAATAAACCGACTTGTCCTGTTTTGTTTAATTTCCTGGAAAATTCATGCGCGAACTAGGAATAAACCCTTCGAAACAGACCTTTTCCAGGCTCGGTCGGAAACTTGAAATGAGGATTTAAGCTGATACCCATTAGCTGCTGCCGTATAACCGCGTACTATTCAGAAACTGCCAACAGGTAGTCAGTAGTATACAATTACGTAAATATGTACCATACTGTCAGCACAGTTACTCACTAAAAGCCCAGACACGCGGGCTTCGCCGATTTTCTGCCGCTGCCTGATGCAACTACGAGTGTTTCGGTATATCAGCGGATCTCCTAGCCTTTCCAGTGTGCTTTCTGCTCTATGAACTCCAGCTTCATTTAATTGCGAAGGAAATTAATTCGCGAACTTGGAGCAGATCCTTTCAGGCTTTTGCTCGAAACTTGATTTACTCTGTGTTCGCGCATTACTTTCTTTTGAACTTAAATAAGACGGAACAGAACTAGAGTTCGTATGCCAGAAAACAAACGGGGAACGCTGGGGGACCCATTAATGGGCTGTTTATGGCACACCTCATCAACACGTCCTTCAATGGAGTCTAAGATTCCTAACGTCTGGCTTACAGTAAGAATTACTCATTCCCCTAAAATCCACTAATTTTGGTCCTAAATCATTTTTGTCCAATCGCCTGTTATTCAACTTTCCTGAAGCTTGCTGGACGAGTTGTCTTAGATATAGTTACTCCATTCTCCTCCACTTTCATCGACCCCTGAAAATTTGCATATAAGGCCAGGCGTTGTACCCTGGATGTCATTTCTCTTGTCGTCCTCCTGCTTAAAGAGATTTAGATAAGGGCCGCCGTGAATACGCATGTGCATTTATTGTCTACTCGTCTGCCTTCAATACCAAACCGCGCCATCTGCTCCTTAGCGAAACATTTGCGTGTGGCTTTCCCAGCTGGGCTGTCTGTTGGCTCGAAAACTATTTTACTTCCCTCACTTAATTCGTACAAGTCGGTAGGCGGAAACCTACAGCCCCGTCTAACAACTGTGGAGTTCTTCAAGGTGCCCTCTTATCCCTCCACACTGAAGATTTGAGATCGCCAAACGGCTGTCTGTTTACAAAATATGCCGAAGATATGGCTGTTGGTCGTCCCCTTGAAAATCCGATACATCTCCAGTCTCTGAAGGATGGCCTGGACCACGTGTCAACGTGGTTGTCAGAAAGTGGTCTACTTAACAATCAGAAATCTGTCATGTGTTTTTCGACTGCGACCCTCTCCTAGTCCTGCATCCTTGGACGTCTTTCCCAACGAGATGTCCTCCTTCCGGCTCCTCGGCGTTACTATGACACCCAATGTTTCTTTCTCCCTTCATATTGGTACTCTCTTTACTGCAAGTCGTAAACTTCTTCATTATTTTCGTCGTTTACTTTCCTATCCCACCTCATACCCTTATCTGGCGATTCATAGTTTCTTGTGTTCTTTCCCTCGTCCCCTACTGTTCTTCGGTTGTTTCCCCAGCTTTGCTTATAAAGGATTTTCTGCTTTTAAAATGTATTCTACGAATGCTCTTTTCTGCTGTTGGTGTTTCTTGTGCGGTTTTAGTGGACACGATATTAAAATGACACTTCGCAACAGTCAAGCAATTTGTTGCTTGAAGTCTGGCTGACGTCCATCTCCTCCACTCCGATCTCACTGCCATGAAATATTCCCGTCCCATGCATCGAGACTTTCGTAATATCACTTGCCGTACATTGGCATAGCAATGTTCTATATTACCATTTTCCTCACGCCAACTTACGTGTGAAGAGAGTAAATACAGAAGCTGAGAGTGAAACTGTCTACCCCCATTAGATGTCAATTTTTAGCCTTTTGATTAATGCATAAACTGCTAATTTATCCGGTTACCTCAATGAATGAAGCCATTTTTGATGAAAATTTTGCATTATCCTTTCGAACTAAAGCTTATTGCTGTCTCTCGAACTTCTCGCAGCTGCGTCCGTCAGCGGCACACGATCGGCGAAACACGCGTGTCAGTTGTAAACCAACTTGTTGTTAGGGCGTCAAAACACGACTTCCCGGTTCCCATCAAATTCATTTCTCATCGTCATGTTACGGCCAATGATCTCCTGAGAATTCGTGTTCGAAAGAAAACGGAACATTCTTTAAAAATCTTCACAGATCGGACACTGGTGCGAAGACTGTTCGAATGCCAGCAAACACACCACCAGTTTTATACAGTAGTATTCTTCAGGGGATAAGGGCGAAAAAGGTCAAACATGATGCTGCGATTATAATCTAGGCCCGAGCTCAGGGACCGGAGGAGGTCGTTATTGTGTTTCCTTGCTGAAACACACTCTAACTTTGTGAATTTAAGATAGCAATCAAAGGAATTTGGGTCACCGTTCCCCCTTGACGAAGGATTCAAGATTAATGCCGATTTCACATTACATATGTAAATGAGGCGAATGACGTGTCAAAGTGTGTCAAACGCCTAGTCATCAAGCCAGCTGTACGGGAGGGTGGGTCTGAGCATTAGAAAGCTGGGGGAGGGAGGGGACTACGACGAAATGTCCTGACGCCGTCCCTTTCGCCCCGTGTCCGTATGTCAGTGGCGTGAAGCGAGACGGGCGGGTAAATCCCCCTTAATGTCAATTGGGATCGAGGACTGTTTATTAGGTTGGTCTCGATATCAGGCGTTGACAAATCACACAACTATCTCTCGGGGACTGTTCCATGGCCGGTCGGTTAGAGCGATGGCCGCACATAGGAGTTGAACGTAGCAGACAGATTTTGTTCATTAAGAAGGGTACCAAGCCGTTGGCTCGTATGACCGAAACCTACACACGAAAAGTCTACGAAGTAGTTACTGTTAAAACGACGTATCAACTTGCAGGTAACTATGGTAAAACGTACCGAGTGTTGGGTGTACAGATATTCGAGACAGTCAATTCATAGTCCGAAATGCTTTCGTTTTTTCGTAGAGGCTGTGGATTGTCCGAATGATAAGAGGAAAGCACCATTCCGATTTGCGATTCACCTTGAAAACAACTTGAGACTAATTAAAATTGCAGCCACCCGTCTTTCGAGGACATCCTTGACACAATAACAGGACTAATTAACAGCAAAGCATCTGAAGACGACTATCTTCGGATGCTAGTGAACTGGACACACGACTATCACACACCGATTGAGGCCGATCCCACATACTGGAGTGATAATGGCTTTAAGCCGTTTTTCACAAAAGCTGACAAATCATTATGCAAGACTTGTCAGGGCATTGGTATTTTTTAAATTTTCGCCGAAGTGTACACGACATTCTCCACAGTACGCAGTTGCCGGAAATGGCAGCAGTGTGTTGGAGAGTACTACTTGCTATGTCGAACCCTAGCACATCGCTGCATTCGTGATTACTTCCGTCCACCTTTATTCCCCACTGACATCCATGCATGATAGCAGGCCGCCGAAAGTACTTCGTTTGACGCAAACTTACGTACCGTTGGGAGTTACAGACGTACTACCGTTGCAGGCCACATAACTGTGCGTTTACTCATCCCCTTGCTCCTGTACTGTGAGATAAACTGGCCTAAAACTAGGCGTCTGGGAAAGATAATGCACGGATACATACCTGCCTGGCTAGGTCGGGGTGAAAATAAATCGATTTCAAGTTCTATTCTTGTACACATAGTTGATATGACCCATTGAGTCGATGCTAAAGAAACCGTTCATGTGGCCTACCAGGCACCAGAAAACGACTCTCAAGGCCTACGACAACGGGTGGCAGCAAGAACCGAGGCAGTCGTTATGTGGCTAACGAACCCCGATGTTGATGTCAGAAGATGTTGATACAAACGCTCGATCTCCCATGGCCACCGTCGACTCTATGTGATGATCGCACGCAGCCCCAACACCTGCATGACATTCATGGAAAATCCACACGTTTAACACGGAAAAATGCTCACATGTTCCACCTCACCCCACAGCCCCAATGACCACAGCAAGCTGACTTCGTCATGCAGGCGGCGTGCGAACGGGTGCGACTAACCCCTGAAAAACTTATAAACCCTGTTCAGGTTTAGTGTAATGTTAATGGCCCAGTGATGGATTACCGAAAAAATATGTCGGCCAAATGGACTTATCATAGAACAAGTCTAAAAGCTGTACGAATAGCGAGGGGAAAGAAGTTCTAGTTGCTCGATTGGGTTTTTCTATAAGCACTGTCAGGCGGTACCGATATTACAGTAGGTCACGGATCTAGACTGCACTGATTACGTTGCAGTGTTAGTGAGCTGCTTCGCAGTAATACGAATCAAAGTGCCAAACAGGCGCGAATTCGTCTCACTGATCGTGTCTTCAATCGGTGAATTTACGATCTAGCAGACCCCGCATCCACCAACTGTGCCCCCTTTATCCGCCGATTGAGATGGCTACGCCATTTTTTTGTGTCGGTCTAAAGAGAAATCGACCAGCACATGAAAGCAACCCTAGCTGATGATGACACCGAGAAGGTAAACTGAATACGTGGGCAGATGCAACGAAGGTGGACCTCGATCACTCTAACGGCGCCTTCTTAATATGATGTCTTCCATAAGGGATTTTTTTGGGCAATTGAGGCTCCATAAACGCAAACACTATTTTAAAGTGAATGACGTGCTCCGTGCCACGGCAGAAAGGTGCGATGTTTGTTGACTGGAATAGTCACGGAAGAATTTTGTAAAAGTAACCTAGCATCACATGCCTTAGGATGAGAAGTCGTTGCAAAAGTTCACAAATGTTTCGAAAGAAACAAACGTCCGTAAAAAGCCGTTTGTAGACTTGCTGAACATAATTACTTTCTAGGATGGCCATGACTGTGTCCATTTACAACAGATGAAAGGGCAGTGATATTAAGGCTTTATAGAAGAAGGAAGTGTCCTTGTTTTAGGCACAAAAACACTTATTTGAATACGAAAATAATGAGTGTATGTATTCGGGCGTTGTATTGGATTCAGCAGAATATGAAACTGCCGCTGGGAAAATTCACACTGTTGTATGGAGTGAACCTTGGAGTGAATCGCGGTGGGTCTTGTTTGGGAATGAATTCGCTTAGTCCCTGCGCCCAATCTTTCCTCTAGTTGTATCGAATAAATGTTATCACTGGAACCAGAAGAAAAAGAAGATGAGGAGGAGGAGGAGGAGGAGGAGGAGGAGGAGGAGTAGGATGAAAAGAAAGAAGCCTGAAGAAAAACTCGGACGGACCCCACACATTCTTTCTTTCTTTCTTTGCCCAAGAGTGACGATAGTCTTCGATCTGGGAGTGCATTCCCTCCCATACGGTGGTCCCACGCATGCCTCTCCGACACCCGAGGTATCTGCCGACCGCAATGCGCAGGCGTTATGCCATCTCAATCCGCTCTCTCTCCCAGTCCTTGCCCCCCCTGATACGTAGCAGCTGTTTCCATCGACCTGCGATCTTTCAAATTCTTTGAAGGAATCTCATGCACTCCACCAAAATAACTAATTATGTAGCGATGCACTCATATTGTCTTCTTCCCCATCGTTGGCACTCTGGTGGAGTCACCGTAAATTTATGGGAGTAAATTTAACACAAAAGGGCGGTCTATAGGCTGTGTTTTCACCCAGACAAACTTTGACCTCAAGGCCGAAATTTGGGCCTCAGTTGGCCGCTGTAGGTTAATTCTTTCAGATCTTTGAGGACGTGAAGCTCTAGCACAGTGACAGCGACCAAAAATCACTTGCTAGTTGACTGCTAGCGCCACGTGTAACTGAGCCCTCGGATCGACCACGGGATGGCGTCCAATGCTATTTCGATACTAAATGAATGGCCACAGTCAGACTTGTCTCGATCCCACCCTGACACCTCGCGCTGCTGGACCCGTCATCAACGGATGACTGAAACTCGGCTCAATTTACCCATTGCTGCCGCCGCCGATCTCTGAGCCACAGGAAATATCTCCTATAAATGGTATCTTCAAAACTCTCGATTAAGGAAGCTTTTCGCTGCCAACAGATGCATCTCGACAAAGCCGAGTTCAGTCCGCGCTGTAAGTTACCATTGCGGAGATTAAAGTCTGGTGACAACGGCTGGCGCGAAACCACCAGCACGGCCTTTTCCCCGTCCATCAGGTGCTCGGCAGAGGAAGAGCCAGTCTAGACTGTTCGAAAGACAGACCCAAGTGCACTGACCTGGAAGTTGGACATAAGCATGCTGGTTATTGCCATGGCCAGCGTCTTGGTGGCAGGCGGAAAAGAAACCGCTGCGGCTGTGGGATGCTGGGAATAGCTATTAATGGATTGCCGGCAGCAGTGAGTCAATCATACTCCAAGCCTAAGCTGGGCGAATTGACCTGGCCAAATTGCAGAACGGAATACGGCGGCTTTCATAATGCGTTTGGACCATACATAGTCGGTCACTGCCGTGTAATTTCACTTGTCCTTCTCTTGGCGTCGCCCTACTACGAGAAAATGTTAGGAATGGGAGGATGGTTAGGCCGATGCTGCGCAAATTTACATTATTACGAAGAAGAATTATTAACAAGGATGATCATTGTGTAGTTGAACAAACGAAAGAACATGGAATATTTAACAAATCCATGGAAGTACACCTCCTTAGGCAAGTGAAATTCAGTCATTTCACAGCACTATTCCCGCGGCACGACTAGGGTCTGCTTCATGCACTCAGGATTTGTACTAAACCCGAGCCAATTATTTGTTGCTGAAGGAGAGACTGTACATATCCTCTTTCATTTTGTTTAAGGGCAGCTATATTTTAGTTGGCTAGTTTCCTGCATGCTTGAACGCTAGTCTTGAAATGTCCGGCTCACAGAATTCTAGCTAATCACTAAGCTGGGTTGGAAGATGTGTCATTTTTAGCACTCGCCCTTGATTACCTAGCACGAAGCTGCGTTTTTTCCGGAAAGAACACTAACAACATCACTACTGGTAGCCGCCAACTGATCTGTTTGAATTTTCAGAAAAATAAGCTTAGTAATAAACTGGAGGGAAGCACGAGCAAACGATAATATATCACGCTCAAAACCAGAAATTAGACAAGAAAGCAGATCAACAGGAACTGCAGACTGGGGTGGCGGTAGTTTCGGTTTAACCATGTACTCTTCTGGCAGCCATACCAGTGTGTATACGATGACTCGAGTGTGTAATCAGTCGTCCTTGTAAATGACAAACTCAGGCACTGACAGCAGTTGGGCTCAGCTAGACCTTATCTCTGAAGCATTGTGTACACGTTTTGGCTAGATAATGGCTGGCTGATGGCTCAACTAAGGGGGTACGCCGTAGGTAGGTTGGATCAAAACGGAGCTCAGAGTAGCTAACGGTGCGCATTGGTCGGGCTGCATAGAGTCCACACGAGGCCATAACTACTGTGGTGATATGCCTCGATTTTGGCTTAAACGCCGCGTCAGCTACTGGGTCCAATCGCAGCACTTACTGGGTAACAGGCCTGGAGAGTCGACTGGCGCATAAGACAGAGACGAAAGTGAGGCTGAAACCGGGAAATCCATCCTCTCGACACATGAACGCACGCTTCGGTAAAATAAATCTGACGCACTAGAATCTCGCACGACCTTCTGGCGTGACCACTCGGCCTGCTCGGGGTTGAAGTTCAGGCTGCAATTCTCCTTCCTCTCTGACAATCACGCACGTGAGATTCAAACCATCATTATAGTAACCAGACACATGTTGTGGGTAATAGCTCATGTGTGGCATGTGTAAACGAGCTGTTTAGATCTACCAGCCATTTCGTCCGAGTTTGCTTCAGGTCGGCTTGTCATTGTCTTGCCATCGGATCCACCTGGTTCGGCGCCCAGTTGTGAGACTCATGGTTGATGTCGCTGTTCGCGACAGTCGAACTTTCAGATAGCCGGCTTGAAAATTATAAATGACTCTCAAGCACATACTATCCCTTTAGGCCCCGCCTCTGCCAGCAATGCAAAGTTTATCTTCATTTCAGGGGAAATGCGTGGGAGCAAATAACCAAAGCCTGCATAATTCACAACTGTGTTTCATTGGAAGGGAGGCCATTGCAGAGCAAAGACCGAAAGGATTAAATGAGTTGTAGCACGTGAGCTCTAATGAGCTTTGTAAAAGCAGCCTCCACGGTGCTCCAGGTATGGCCAAACATTGAAATTTCGCATCTTCTCGCCAAGGGTCATATTGAGGTCTGGCAGGATGGCCGACCTTGCTGGTGTCGCCATCTCGACACTTCTTATGCGACCCTCAATGTTGTGTTTTCTGCGGCGGAAACAGTACTCTGGCTTGGAGAAGCTGGTGGGTGTCACACTGCCAGTCGAAATGAAATTAGGGTTGTAGCGACCGCCTTGTCCCGAAACACCAGGGCTTCGAAGACCAGCAGCGGCTAACCCGGTTAAGTTGAGTGGGGCAGAGAAGGTGGTATTGTAGCTGGTTGCCTCACCTCCCCGCGTCAACTCGTTGACTAAACCCCTGGTTCCTATTTCGACGCTCTTGAAGAAGATTTGGAAAGAAGCAGATTAAATTTTCATCGAAGCAGCAAAAGACTATGCTGTTTAACTGTCCTTGCCTTACTGGTTTTGCAAAATGTTGCAGTCGACCTTTGAACTGCAAATTGCCGCATCCACTTAATTCAATGACATTCTATTGTCACCACATACGAATATACTACTTGTAGTTGTTAAGTACAAATTACTGTTTATGTTTTACGTCTTGGAACAACTACTTGCATGCAATTATGCAAACAATATCCGTAATTATTTAACCTACTGGTAGCACAGGTACCAGCTGTGAATATTACGCGGTTACACCGCAGGAGCTGATGAATCTCAGTTCAAATATTCCCATCAACGTTTGCAGCGAGCGTGGAAATGTATATTCCCAAGGAGTAATTCCAGATTCACGTATTTCTTGCCTCGGAAATTAAACAAGCCAGCAAGAAATCGCCTGTTCAAAGATCTTTAAGCATTCTTGCAATTTATTATACATTTTTGTAATAAGTAGGGAGTTCAAAGGCGTTCGCTTATCTTTCCATTAATGAAAATGTGCGTGAGACAGGGGAGGGTTCGGCACTTGCAACTGTTTACGTAGGACCTTAAACGAGGCCGAAACTCCAACCAACAGATGGAAATAAACCAGTGCTGTGTTGGAATATCAAGGCATGAACTTAAATGCAGGCCGTGTCTCCAGTGCCAATAAATTACTCGAATTGAGCTGGTCACTGAGCTTGTGTTCATGAGACAACTGACAGAGCATGGAGTTCAGCAACTGACTTGATCTCTGTGCATCTAGTTTCGGAATAGGGGTGGCCAACTAAGGCAATTAGGCCGGAAACGGCTGCTTGAACGTTAGACTTTTAAATATCCTCAACTTATTCTGTATAAGCTCCATGTTGACAGAGCATAGTTGCGTCTGGATTTCTGATTTTGGATTTACATGTGACTATCGCCAATGCGTAGGCTGATCGCAGTCAAAGGTAAAATTTGTGCCAATTGAAGAAAGGCATAAAAACTGTAGTGGTGTAAAGAAAAAAATATAATCCAAGTCCCAAAAATACTACCAGTGTCATTTACGCTAGGGGTTTCAGGCTCTGGTTATGACATGACAACCAATTTCAACGGCATTTTCACTAATTGATGGAAATTAAGTTTACAGGGTGAACAGTTTGGAAGTTGAGGAAATAATTGCAATCCGATCGGATGCTGGGAAGATGGCGACCGCAAATTATGCCAGGGACTACTCACGCTTCCAAACAATATGAACACCATGCGTATTGGCACTCTTAACAGTCGACTCGGTGTGACGTGGGAATATGGAATACCTCACGCTAAATTCCAGGCAAATTTGGGGTTAAGACGAGTAGTGTTAGAATTAGGGTTAGGAGATTAAGTGTTAGGGTTAGAGTAACTACATGGGGCAGGTAACCTCGTAGAATTGAGCGCAAGGCCATCTGCAGTAAGGGGGTCCATATATCAATGTCCAACAACGATAGCGTATGTGGCCCCACCTGAATAAGGCAGCACAGCTACTCCTGTATTACGAGAAGGAGCTTAATATATATATATATTTACATGTAAGGCAGATGGAGGTGTTACTTGATGAAATCCAAGGAATGCACTTAGAAAACTCGCATCTCTGGCATATGTTTGCTTAAGCACCCCTCCCCCCACCCTCAATGAGGTGTCAGAGCAGAAGGCCCAATTCGAAAGATGCGCACGAAGAACGTGTACGCTGGCGGAAAACGGGTAATCGGCGGCTATTGGTTAATGATGACCAGATTGGGTAAAACGGCATGCGGCCTGCAAATGCAACCCGAACATAAATCCTAAGCCAAATGCTATTCCTACTCTTAAACCTAACCCTAAGTTTAACTCTAACTATTAACCCAGTTCGTAGGCTTAACCGTAGGTAGGTAGGCATAACCTAGAAACAAAGTCTAGGTGGGACCACATACGCTCCACTTACCCCGTCGACTCGGAGACAGCAGTTTTAGGGAGCCATTGAGTGTCTTCTTCAGCTGACAGGAACGTAGGGCAACATTTGATGTCACAGTAATGGGTACCTTGGTACGTCTGTCTGTCCCAGTGTTTACTTGGTCCCGATGTAGCGACTCCTGCCACAACGTGCAAATTTAAGTTGACGTGCACGGGCAGTTGGATTGCTGTGCGGCCATTTACATCGTACTTACAAAACAAGTACTTTTGAAGTGATATGCTTAAATCGCCTGAAGAAGTTTCCCATCAGCGGCCAAGTGGTATGTTAACGAGAGGCAAATGTAGCAAGATACTTTCGACAATTTTATCTGGCCCAGTAGGGGCAGAACCAGATGTGTGGCTACTCAAAAGTCACAAATCCCAGGATTAAGTAGTTTAATCTTGTCCCATCTGTTGCCTGGAGTTTCCACTTCCATACCTCGCACTCCCACCTAGATGTGCACTAACTGGGCTCAAACAAACCGTCAGGGTGTTTCCTTTCGAGCAGCAGAACAACCAGAACAAAAACAATGCGAGGCAAGCACCTTTTTACTTCTTTCCGGATAGGTCATCTTTCGTCCACGAATTATCTCCGAAGTGTAGCTGTTTGAGTGTTCCTTAAAGGTCTCCTTGTAGGTGGTGCTGCACTCCAAAGAGGGTAAGGCCGTTTCAGGAGCCGACCCCGCATTGGCGGTTTCCTCACCCAAAGGGCACCGGACATCTCCCTCGAAGGCATCATCGGGTCTCACCAGTAGGTTTTTCTTCCCCTCCTGGATACGCAGGGATTTGGGGAGGAGATGTGTCGGTTGGTAGTCCGAGCGGTAAACCGATTTGTCAGTGAAGGCAGACTCGGTCCACAGCGGCACTTGCTTCGGAGCAACGATCCTGTCTGGAACTACGTGGGTGAAGGATAGCGGTTTTCAATAGACTAGGACAGCTGCTATCTGCTAACTTGCCAAGTTAGAGAAAATACTGAGAGGTTATGTAAAAATGAGTCCGTTGGTAGTGTCAAGTGGACATTTCAACCTCACAGTGATTTATCAGGAAAGCAGTTGAGCACGCTAGGCGTGTCGTACAAAATACTTAATTTGGGGTGTGAGTATGATATTATAACCCTTTGATCGGATTGTAAGATGTACATGAATGTCATACATCAAGTTATTACTAGCCGTGGTGCTTCGGAGGCCTAAAGTTGGACATTGTATGTGAAGCCTTTTTGCTGGAGAAGGCATGAGGCCTACGAATAAGCGTCCATGGCATAGGCACACGAGTCTCAGTCTCTTGATTGCAGCAACACAGTCTCCGTCTGCCGGTTGTTCCTATGCAGTTTTCTTTATTCACTGGTTCATTGTTGCTAATTGTTCTCAAAACCAGATACTATTTGCATCTTCACTGAGAAACCGAGGTCTGATTTACGCTAAGGGTCATTCTGAAAATGTTGGAGGGAATACTAGCCTAGGAGAGAACACGTGGATACAGAAATTTAACAAATCGTTTATTGATTTACGTCTTGTTTGTTCGAGCGTCTAGGTGAAACACACCTGTCGTAAGTCAGAGGGAGATCAATGGAACGATTAAGTGGTTCAGTGTCCCATAACCTACCTTCAAGTGTTGGTCGTTGGATTAACCTTCGCCGAAATCCCCTACATGGTCACAACCGACGGTCTATCTCACCTTTCTGGTCGCGCGATGACCAGGGAGTTTCGGTCAACCGTTTCTGCCATCCATACAATTTTGGCTCTAAATTCCAGGTAGTGCCTATTCCTACTAAACATGCCCTTTCCCTAGCTTTAAGCCTAATCTTCCTTGAATTTAGCGCAAACTCACCTTTAGTGAGGGAGATATGTATGCCCGTGTTCGACCGAATTTGAAATGCGGTAGCCTGCCCTACTCACGATTATAGAGTTCACACGTAATAGCAAGTATAGCATTTCATAGGAAGTCACGGTGCCCAACGTGGAAGACCTCAGTACTAAAACCAAGCCTCGAAGGAAATCAAACAGGTTTTTTTGTAGTAGAGACTCTACTCCGGACGCCATCTGCGACACTGCGTCTCTCGCGCGTACTTGGCCGAGCACAGATATTAAATGGGCCAATTCAATTGAAGGCCGGCGCAGACATGTGCTCGTTCAAAGCGCTCTGACGTCTACGCCGGTAGAACTCCGATGGCGGCTCTGGCGAGGTCGGACGTATGCCTTCACCCGGCTGCCAACGTGTTCCAACCTGTTATCTAATCCTTCTGCGCAGAAAATAATACCCTCTCAACTGCCGTTCAATTTCTACTCCTTCTAGTTGGGATGGGGCTGAAAATCGCAATGGCTATTAGTTTGCCTCGCAAGAAAGATGCCGCGGTAGCGTACATGCTGTCGTCAGTAATTTGAGGCCGTGGTACTCTTGTATGATGCAGGAAAATAAGAATCACGGGGTGTCTTTCGGGATAAAACAAGCTCATGGACTTCAAAGTTCTGAGCATATAACAAAACCGTGTTCAACCAGAATTGGGTAACATAAGGATTTTGAAAGCAGTAGGAGGAAAAAGCGTCTACTTTCAGCAACAGTGGAAACAGATGTTGATGACTGCTCGCGAAGAAACACAAATCTCGCCTGGAGGAAGGAAAGCTGAAAGATTTAAGCAAAGGGAGGAACAGACACATTGGCATGGTATGTTAATTAGGCGCTCACCGATCAGTTACAGGACTCACTCGTCCAGTTATGCCTTGGGGCTCAATCTTGAGCTCCGCCGGCAGCTAATGCTATAGGCAGAATAACATGACCGACAAAGAAAAGGAAGACTGGAATGGCCATTCCTGGCTTATTATCGGCCATCAGTCAGGCATACCAATCCCAGTCGCTGCGGCGCCCGAGGCTCGAACTCGCGACCTGTTAGCTAGAAGTCCAACGCTCTACGTACTGAGTTATGAGTTCATTGTGTTGCCGGTTTCGATTGAGAATATTAGCTATGGTAAATAGGCGTTCATGTTATTCTGCGGCTGCTGGCGGGGCTCGAGAATGAGCCCCAAGGCACAACGGGACGAGTGAGCTCTGTAACCGATCGGTGAGCGCCCAGTTACCATAGTTAATCTTCCCGATAGAAACTGGCAAGACAACGAGCTCGTGGCGCAGTGGGTAGAGCATTGAATTCGAACCAAATGGTCGCGAGTTCGAGTCTCGGGCATCACAGCGCCTTGGTTTGGGTATGCCTGGCTGATGACGGCTAAGAAGCCAGAAATAGCCATTCCAGTCTACCTTGTCTTTGTTGGTCCTGTTGTTCTGCCTACACCATTGGTATGCGTCTCAACCTAATATTCGCAATGTGATATCCGGTTAAATTTAGGGAAATGCTGATATCATAGTAAGGCAGTTCAAGCTGTTAACAGAAATACTAACTATGTCTATGGGACACCTAAGAACTCCTGGGAAATAAGCAGACAACTAACTTCGTCTCCCAAAACCTCTGTCCAGACAGTGCTCTACTCACTCAACATTCGGACGGAAGTATGGAGATTCCTGGGAACGGTTACCAAATCCTGATTAGAGAGGAATTTGATGCGGTAGCTCGGCGCTTGCCAAGGACTCGAAAACGGAATCCCAATTAAAACTATAAAACACAACTGAAGACAGATGATTGCCGAAAAGGAATGTACACTGAGCGTCAATAATCTTGAAATATTACGCAAAACTCTTAAATATGCCTACAGAAAAGAAAGAGTACTAAACCTGTGTTGCGAAGCTGGTAGACACTGAGTATACTGGCAGATGAAGATCGCCGCAGTGCGGCTCCTGGCGAGCCTCAAGAGTGAGACCCAAGGCAGAGCGGAACAAGTGAGTTCCGTTAGTGATCGGTTAGCGTTCCTCAACGAACACTAAGTATACTATCGACATTTTTACAAATTGTGAACCTCTCTCGGAACGTGTCATGGAGCAAATGTGTCTGGGTATTTAGCTTGCACCTGTGCGGTTAGTATGGTAAATCATGTGAACTATTGTATTACTGGCTACCTATTGACAGTTTATAAATAGAACGTGGTTATTCTGTAATAGCATATGAAACTAGATAAAATTTTAATATCAAATTTTCAGACACAACCCATAAAGCTTCATCTCGTGAAATGAAATTCGAAGTTGGTTTCGGAAACGAGGCCTATTGATTAGGTTAAAAAACTCCAAAAAATTGTGAAGTTACAGATATTTTTTCCCAGAAAATAAATAAATCACTGAAATTTCATATTGTGAATATATTTTGCACTGCCTTACGAAATGGCTCCAGATAGCAAATTGGTCATCATTTTCCGGAAAAATGAGTGCCTTTATGTAGATCCAGACGTCAATGTAAAAAGGTGTGCACCGTAAATGGAAAGTTTTTTTCTGTAACCAAGAAAGCACTGCCGAAAGTCATGCGGGACCTAATGCAAGAATAAACTCAGGACTATGCTTCATATATTCACTTTTGCAGAGTAAATTAAACAATAATTTCTGTCAATGTTCACGAAGAGAAGCCGATTACCGAAAATAATGTTTTATTGAAATTTCGAACCAATTTTACGTTCATGTTCAAAATCATACAATAATCGGCAAAAAAGATAATGCAACTTGAGAACTAGCCAGTTAGTCGTGAAGACGCAACCCAACTTCATGGTTGGTGACTGACACAGCGGTCGACAAAGCCACTGGTCACTTCTCAGTTGAAACTGGTTGCTTTGAGGATCATCTTATATCTCTAAAAATAAGCTAAAGAGCTGATAGAACTCTGAGTGAGCAGAGGATCCAAACGAATGATTCTTCTTCATTAACAGATGATCTGCCTAATTACTACCTGTACTGCCAGAATGAGCAATCCTGCAGAATTTGTATATTGCTAAATGCATGGTTGTATATTTTGCGTGAGTATCCCGCTGAAGTTGGTAGATGTCGGCTCAAATATTCGCATCAATTTTAAAACCAAGCCCTAAAAGGTTTCTGCTGAAGGGTTTTCTTAAATTTAGCACATTTATTTCTGAATAGATTAAAAGGCTACAATGTATAACCTCAAATCTTTGCCAGAAGACTAGGAGACCCACGGATGAGCTGAACTCCTCACAGATGCGTCATACAGCGTAGAAAAGCAGCGAAAAATCACTGGCGGGGTTTCTGGCCGGCATCTACGCTATTAGCAAATGGTTACTTACGGAACGAGTTTGGATCCTCTATATTTTCATGGAAATTAAGACTTTCGATGGCGCCTAATGAGTCGTGGGGCACAGGTAGGAATCATCCGGAAAAGACAACTTTGATTCTACATCACTGCTGAGATATTGAACGTTGTTTCTTACATACGTTACCTAGTTTTTAATCAAATTTCGTCTAGTGTTCATCCTGGCGCTTGCCATGGTCATCTTTTATCCACAAATTGTCCAGATCTCGGTGTGGACTGCAATTCAACTAGGTGCAAAAATTGTTTCTACTGAAGTATCAGTCAGTAAACTGTAATTTAGATTAAAACCAGGTAAACTGACGGAACGGTTTCACAAACTGCTTGCCTAACCAAATTAAATAGCCTAATTTCTTCATTTAAACGAGATCTTAGTAGTGTAACCAGGGTTGTACACCACTATCCTTCTGCAATAAGCTCATAACTGTCGGATTTTCATTCAAAAACCTGCAACAGGTAATCCACAATAGTGGTGTCCGTAACAAATTCCACATGCACACAAAACGAGTCTGTTTATGCCTACCTGCTAGTGAAACTGAGAGAAAAATTTCACCAAATGCTTAAATAACCAAACTCAGCTAACATTTTTTCTATTATATAACTGTTTTTGGAATACGAAGTTTACACCTCAGGAGTCGAACAATCAACCTCTCGAATTCCGGTCGAGCAATCTACTTTCTCGAGCTATCACGGGTCACTTCTGCAAAATTATATATTCAATTTTTTACTCTTAGGATCAGTCCAGTAATTGTTTTTTTCGATGCATTTGACTTCTTTATTTTGGAAAAAAACTTTGGCACGCTTGCGTAATCGTGATCAAGATTCTACGGAGACCATTTCGTATTTTCAAGTTTTTGAATGAAATCAATGCCCTTAAGATAATAAATAGGCACATAGAAACTGTAGGCCTGTACTACCTCTAAACTTGGGACAAAATTCCTGACGATACTGTGACTGCTTTTCTTCCACATCTGGGTCCTGGACTAACAATCCAGTGCATCGAATGTCATGGTAGTTCGACGCGGGGTCGTCCACGGTGTGTCTGGATTTGTCCTTCTGGTGAGTTTCTTCAGGACGAGCGGCCGAAAAGATGCTTTCGTTTTCTGCACCCGTGCTCCAGTAGATGGGTACTGTTGAGCGCAGAGCGGAAACCTGATTGGTTTAAGTGAGGGAAGGACAACAGATTGAAAACATTATCGAAGAGATTCAAGATTGAGCGATTTAAAAGTTCTGCGAATATTCCCATGGTAAACTTGAAAATTCAGGTCGGCAAACACGTGTTTCGGTAATTTATCCTCGGGCCGGTACAATTATATGAATAATGAAAACATGAATAATTTACAGGGTTTATAACGAGGCGTTTCTAAAACGAGAAGCCTGTAAAAGATGGGACGTGAACGCATACCTACCTCGAATTCTATTCTCGCTCATCTTGTTGATAATAATTACCGCGTTGATCCCAAATAAGCCTTTCAAGTTGTCTACCGGACACCAGCCAACTTCTCTTAAGGCCTTTGCCATCGGGTGCTAGCAGCGGCCGAGGCAGTCGCTATACGGCTAACAACCCCGGCACCGTGATTTCAGGAAACTCTCGTACTGGCGCTCTCTATTCCGTGACCAACAACCACTTTGGGTGGTTTCCCCACCTCCTGATGACAGTAATTCACTCCGCGTACTGAACAGTGATATTCATTCCCTGTACTTGACCTCCGAACATTGCTCACATACTACCCTACCTACCCCTTCGCCCAGTCCCACTGACCTCAAGCCGCTGACATCGCCACGCGGCCGGCGTAGGAACGATGATTATTAACCATAAGACACTTATAAATCCTGTCAATTCATGTTTTCATTATCCATGTAGTTGTACTGACCCGATGATGAGTCACCGAAAACACGTGTTTGCCGACTTTTCAAATCTGAAAGTTGTAAAACAATGAGCCTATGGGAGAATAATTAGTTAACTGCGTCCCTCAAGCTCCACTATAGCATCGAAAATGAACGGAGCTCAATTCGATATAAGTGAATCCTGGGAGGTTCTCGAGGAGGAGCGGAGTCGAAAGGAGGAACAAGAATGTATTCACCAGTCGTTTCCGAATCGGGTATGAAATAGTCAAGGGAGGTAGATGCCTAGCTGACGCACACGGATTGCAGTATGTACAGAACACAGTAGGCACAATGCCCTATAATTGACAGATTTCACATCCATAATGAATAGCCGTAATTGGTGCAATAAGTATTTGCCCAGTTACATTCGAGTGTTACTCTCCGAGGCTTCAGTGCTATTGTTGATAATCGAGAGGACACCGGCTTGACCGTGGACAATGTGCGTGTCAGGTTCTTAGTAAACCACGGCCACACGACCGAAAACCACGCTAACTCCGGTTAGTCTGTGCATCGAAAAGTAAATGGAAACGATTGGGGTGAAACACTACAAAGATCCTCACGGCTGCGTGAAGGTGGTTTATGTCAAAACATTTATTACATAGTAAAGCGTCACCTTTATGAAGATGGGCGTACCAGCAAGATCAATTCAGTCGCCGCTTCCCTAGTTATGTCAGTAGGCCATGTAATTGATCAGCTCATGGCAGGTGGATGTGCTGTCTCATGAAATGTTAACAAAAATGTTGAAAGATATTTTCCCTTATAAAAGCATACTTAAGTAGTATTGCAGGATCAAGTCTTGAGCAGGACAATCCACAGATATTTCAGTCGGATCAGAATGCCAGCTTTAGAAGGGGCTTCCATCCACCCGTCTGCAAAAAATCACTCTGTTAAAATGATTTCTTAAATAGGATGATAAGTTTTTTACATTGAGTATAAATGCCCTTATATTTAAAAACATTTTATGGAAACAGCCACAAAAATATTCTTTTCTGTTCTCATTTGGCAGCAGATTACATCTTAACTACACGCAATACTAGAAGAAGTAACATCTTTCGCTTAAAGAAAACTTTTTTCAATTGCCGAATAATTTTGAACCTCATCTGTTGTTACACCTGCACTCAGGTTTTCAAATACATGCTATGTTTTCCGTGTAAAGGCAATGATATGTGTCCATATGCCATTTAAAGGACGTCATACAGAGCGTTTAACATTTTGCAGCACATGTGGACCATGTCGTATTAAAAATAAATCGAAAGTTACAAAGCTTTATAAATGCACCTTCCTCGGTCTTAAAAATCTCAGAAGTAAACACCTTATTAAGACTAAAAACGACATTTTTTTCGAGTATAAAATTTAACGAAGACGTAATTTGTTGGCAAGTGACGACAAGAAAAAAAATTTCGTGCATTGTTTCCATAAAACATATTTGAATATGGAAGGGCATTGAAGGTTAATGGAAAAAACATACTACTTAAATAGCCATTTTCACAGACTGATGTTTTAGCTGGCGGGTGGAAAGAAGCTAGTTCAAAAGTCAGCATTCTGACGTGATTGAACTATCCGGAGATTATTCTGATCGATATTTATAGTAAAGCTACTGAATGCAGAATGATATCGGGTGCCGAGCAGTTGGAGGATTAGAGGGATGGGCGAGTAGAGCCGTATGAATCTTGAGAGATGGAATAAGATGACAGTCATGCGCTTATCTCAATATACCACTGACACAAGAAACCAGTGTGTGATGATGGCCTCGTGCACGAGAACACCATTTTAGAAAAATGAACAAGTGGTCAGGCAGCTTGACCAGTCTCACAATCCTTCACTTCAGAGAGTAGTCTATTTGAAATCATGGTTGACCTTGTCAGGTGCCACCGCTCCGTAAACCCCACCTTATTTTGGTTACGTTTTTAAAAATCAGCCAATAGGATGTAAGATGCAGGTATTCGCTGTTTACCTTTGGCCGAAAGCTCTTGGATTTCAAATGCATGACGTTAGAGTATTTGGGGAAGGCCTGGTGGAAACTGCTCTGAACGTAGTCGTCCGGGGAGCCAGCACAGTCCTTTAACGTGAAGGTGCTAGCCATTTGGTGATTCGGTGGTATACAGGTGGTCATGGTTTAGAACCTCCAATCCTGGAAGGAAATTTAACAGGTTAAATGTAATTTTATCATGTTTTGCAGAAAGGTGGAGTAAATTTGCTAGAAGCAGTTACCGATTTCACGCAATGCTAAGCAAAATTATAAAGTGCCTTTTCGATTATGAATTATTACTTTAGTGGATTTGTAATATTTATAACCTTGAAGCATACTCCTACATGCACTCACAGGTGATCGTATTATGCTGAAAAATCAAAAAAACTGTCGATAACGCAAGGAAGGCCGGCTGACAGTTTATGGTTCATTTGTCCTCGCCAGTTGTGTGATCGATATCCACGAGCTCTATGAAGCGGACGCTCTTTGAGGACTGAAGGCTCAATTTAGGAATTTTCTCTGCAGCCTCAGTACCCTTTAATAGTAGGCACCCGAGTCTAGCGTGAGAAATGCTGTCATAACGTCTCAATTTATAGGAATTTAAAAATTTAAATATGCTGCCAGATGTCCCGTTGAGTCGATCTGAATATATTTACTGTCGGAGACTCGGTAAAAAATGAAGATCCTGCTTCGGGGGCTGTAACTGCCGACGCATACCTCATGGAGTGAAACTGATTAAAGCTTGTACGGGTGTCCAACTGGTGGTCCACACTCCAAACCCAGTGCTCCACCACACCGCGCTTTGCAATTCCCCCCCCCGTTGGCCCACTGGAGTGTCACCATATGACCATTTTTGGCATGATAAGTTGCTTAATGGTTGTACAGTTTTATTTAAACCCATTTTCTCTCTCCGCATCTACTAAGTTGTATTCCGGCCACAATGAATGAAGGGCGTTTTTGATGACAATTTTGGAAACATGCATTGACAATAAAGCATTTTCCTCTCTCTCTCTCTCTCTCTCTCTCTCTCTCTCTCTCTCTCTCCTCTCCTCTCTCTCTCTCTCTCTCTCTCTCTCTCTCTCTCTCTCTCTCTCTCTCTCTCTCTCTCTCTCTCTCTCTCTCTCTCTCTCTCTCTCTCTCTCTCTCTCTCTCTCTCTCTCTCTCTCTCTCTCTCTCTCTCTCTCTCTCTCTCTGTGTCTCGCTCTCTCCGCACATATGCTGCACCACAGTCACGTACGAAATAGAAAGGATTCAAAAAGCCAGATAATTCCGTGCATATGTGGACCGGCTAACGCTCACCGGTTTCTAGCTTAGGTGTTAACGGCTTCGAAGCACAATGACTTCCAGTGGCTACACCTAATGCTGCACTTAGCCCCGGTATTGGCGTCCTTTTTACGAGAGCGCCAACCCGGTCATTACTGCCGCTGTGACCTTGCAAGAAAACCGGAGTTTTGTCCAGGCCGCAAGGGATAAGGTGGACAGTCGGTTCCCGCAGCCGCAGATCAGACGTTTCAAGTAGCATTGGTGTCACCAGGCATAAGTCTTAGTACTCTGTGTGAATACAGGTTAGCTTAAAAATTAGGGTTGTGGTAGGGGTGGAGGGTGGGATCACAGTTAAGTTTACTTGCCGCCTACTTTCCCATCCAATTCAAAATTAATTCGCCCGTTCAGGCACTCCCAATCCACAGCTTTCAAATGGCACAGTCTGTCAAGGCACCTCAATGGAATAATAAAACAAACAGGGGGGAAACTCGAGTTTCCTCAATGGCTTTCGCAGATGAAGTTAATCGCCGCTTCCACCTGCCCTACTAATAAAACTAATATTAAGATTCTTCCCGTTCTACAGGAGCCCATGTGCTGCATTTAATAATCACCAAAATATGGCATCTTCTTCATGTCACTCTGTTCCATTCTCGAATGCCATGAATTCGGAAGAAGTATGCTTCCCCATGAAACAGTTATATGTAATAAAATTAAAATTTGAACTTGGAGTAAAGTTTTTGCAACAAACCTCTTCATTATACATTGATTTCTGATGAAATTAAAATGCTTGAAGCTGAAGAACTGGATTACTTAGGACATAAATCACGTGGGTACGGCCGACCCCCGCACTATCCTCCTACAGCAATGGAAACACTCACGCGCCTGCGTCACGAGTAGGGTAAATAACGTCCGACGAATACCGCGGATAAAAGCGGGAAGGCGATTTCCAGAAGCCAGTCAAGAAGAAACAGATGCGGTCAATGAAATAGGAAATTTATTCACTTGACTTTCGAGGTTCACACTCGCACCCAGCTGCAGACATAGCAAGAGGTAAGGGCCACACAACAATACCGGGTCGTGGGGCCGATCCTCAAGTGTTGCAATACCTGGGGGATGGGTATGGCCGGCTGATGGCGGCTAATAAGCCAGAAATGACTATTCCAGTCTCCTTTCTCTCTGTCGGTAATGTTGTTTTGCCTATACTCCTAGCTGCTGCGATGCCGCTGATGGGGCTCGAGAGAGAGAGAGAGAGCCCCAAAGCACAAAAATACGAGTGAGACCCCTAACCAATCAGTGAGCGTCCATCCACCAACGACAGGATAATGAGCCCGTAGCCAAATTGTTAGAGCGTAGGACTTCTATCCGACAGGTTGTGATTTGGATCCTCGGGTGTTGCAACACAAGGTGATAGATATGGTCGGTTAGTGATGGTAAGTAAACCAGAAATGACCAGTTCAATCGGCCTTGTCGTTTTCGGCATTTCTCTTCTGCCCATACGATTAATTATATCTCGCCCCTTCCGTATTCAAAACACAAAATTTCTCTGGGCGGAATAATTATCCACACGGGAAGCCCAAGGGCGAGCATTGTTTTCAGTGTCAGTATCCACCAGTGAAATGATGGCGTAAGTATCACCACAATAAATAAAACTGCTCGTAAGGTTCCGGTAAGTAACGTCTCTGATGAGGCAATCAAGCGATCATCACGCTAGTTACAACCCTCGACAGGAACCGATAACTGTGGTAGGTATATAATGGTATAGTTAATTCCTCCTGTAATTACTGCATCATTGTGTGTGCAATACTCTCAGCTGTTGCTGTCTCTGCTGGTGGGTTTGAATGCGAATCGGAAATATCAAGCGAATAAAATTCTTGTTCTATCTATTATAGCTCTACGGGTAGATGGAAGGGAGGGAAAACAGGTTCGGGGAAAAAAACGATTAGTTCTCAGACTTAAAACACGTTTTTTCTCTTAACTACAAACGCCTTATTTGTTTGGAGCGCTGAGCCTAATGTTTGTCAGTCGCGGGTTGGCACTTTTGCGCGAAAGCCCCTCGCGGGCAAATCTCGAATGTTTAACCGGCTACTGATTGGGCCGCAAGCGTGAGCAAAGGCCGCGCATGGGCTCGATGAAGAAACACATGCTGATTGGCTGCCTGATTTAACGTGCGCATTCCGCGGCCGACTTGACTTGTTCTACCAGAGGTGGCACAGTCTTTAGCTTAGACCGTGACCGCACAACGTCTCATTTAATAAGTATATTTGTATAAAATGCATCCTTCCTTTGAAAAATATTTTGGATAGATCCTCGATGAGAAATCAATTTGACACAGATTCGCTAAATAAATTGTAAAAATGCTCCACACTAATGATTTTTGAGATCCCAATTAAGTAAGCCTTCCAATTCGAACAGAAAATCATTTGAAGATGGTAGTTAACCCTTCAATAGCTTCTCAATCTATTCAATGATTTTCAACACCAGATCCGTGAGGAGACTAAACTCTTTTGCTCCTAATAAACGTTTTCTGCTTTACTTTTAAAGCATTACTTCTCAGCCGGCGATATGGCATAAAAATGTAATGGTTCGGTTGAGGAAATTGAAGACTGGTGGTGGAATTTTACCTACTTCTCAGCAGAAGTACTATGTGGGCACCGAAACACGAGGACGCCACGGCACGGACAGGTTCAGTTCACAAAGACTGCGCCTTTACAGTTAAAAGAAATAACAACAAAGACCCAACCGATCTGCTGCCGACAGCAATCATTAAGGGGTCTGCAATCCTTGTTCAGTGCCCGCTGCCGCAAGGTCATTCACCGTCGCAGGGGGCAGTTCTGGACTCGCTGACCTGCAGTCACTCGACCGACTTCGGTTTGGGCAGACGGTGCACTCAGCTAATTGCGCCCACCCATGCGCCCATTGGGCACATCGGCCCTCGGCCGATGCAGAGGACACCAATATAACTCTAACCAAGCTTCCTCCAAAAGCCCATTAAAGCAGTTGTCACGGCTCCCAGCACGCAAGAGTTCCCGCTTTTTGATTCTGCCTTGTCCTGATGATCATTACGCTACAGATTCTCATACTGCTTCCGATCACCTGCATTATTTGACTGCATATTTAGCTCAAACATGGATGGCTTAGCCAAAAACAGTCCTTATCAATCACTTAGAAAGGCCTACACTTTAGAACTCATTCAAGGACTATTCTTCATGACATCGACAGTAAGGGTCTTCAGCCATTGGTTTGTGATCTTTCGGTGTTGTGTAGTCTGTGTGCCTAATTTTACTCATGGTAAATAGAGGATTTTATCGAAAATTTTGGAATTATAATTTCAAAATACAGCACACCTCTCTCTCATCGGAAAAAAATTAAAAACATAGGCATTGGTGTCTGGAATGGACACTCCGCTGGTTGGAAATACCTGTGGGTAGGGATGCCTTGCATGGCCGCCTAAACAGGACACGAGAATAGGAACCGCTCCACCCGCTTAACATAGGTACCTTTACGGTAAATTTCAGGAGGGGTAAGCATACCCGTGTCTTAACGCTAACACTAACCCTAACGTAAAACTAAACTGCCTCCTTAATCTTAACCCTAGCCATATGATCAACCCAAACCCTACAGTCAACATGATAATAACCGTAACCATTAGCCTAACCATGACGCTAAGCCCGCGTCCTGGTTAGGCGGCAACACAAGGCATCCTTACCGACCTGGAATCTTAACATCGACCCGGTTGATTTGAAAACCAACTGTCTTATCTGCCGAGTCATAGTCCAGCTTCTATAAATCCCTATGGAGTTTTGTAACTAATTTCGGGATGATTATGATTGATGCACTACGACTGCAGAATGAAATAGGGACGCGTATTTTGCCCCGAACGACACATTGCCAGTCTTCACGCCCAATATCATACTGAGCAATTTCTCCATGCAAATGGCTCAAACCTCCTGACACACCAACGCTTATTGGACTTTATCGCGATTGGTTAGGATGGTGTATGTTCTCACTGCAATCCACGACAGAATTGGCCCATTTAGGCACAGGCTGACATACCAGCCCCATCCACTTTGGAGCAGTTTTGTCTGCAGTAAGATCGTAAACCAACCGAACCATTCGCGATTAAGTCTGATGAGCATTGGTGCATCGGAAAGTTTGTATGGAGAAATTGCTCACTTCTTTTTCCAACTGAGGAATTTTAACCTAGGGCGGGAAATTTGTCCAGTATGTCGCCGGAAGCAGGAGTACAGTGGCACTCTTGCTAAAAATTCCGTCTGAGCCGAAGGAAGCATATGAAGAGATGTATAGGGGTTACATGATATGCCATATTGACAGCATACGTACTAGCTAAAGGCCCAGGCACACGTGTTTCACCGATATTCTGCCGTTGCGTGATGCGATTGCCCGGGGCTCGGTTATCCCTCCACGACTGATGTTTTTTTTCGGTTCAAGTGTTCCTACCAACTGTCAGTCTGTGCCTAGCAACCTTACTTCAGATTGATTTATTCCAAATTAGCGAGTGATTTCTAAGAAAGCTAAAAAATCAACAATAAGGCAGTATTGCCTGAATCATTTGAGTTTGTCGGGTTTGTATGGTTTGGCAGGGATGGGACTCACGGAATTTTGAAAGAAATGATTAAAAAACCTGGAAATAACGACCTGTTGTCTCTGCTGGGCCTGTTGTAGTCCTCTGGTTAAGCACCGTCGTACAACTGACCTTACGTCTGTCGCCTGTTGCTTCTGTGGCAGTTTAGTTCTTTTTATCTCAGACAAATATTGCCTGTCCTTAAACCGTAGGTTGTAGTTCCACCGCGAGCAGAATGACCAGCATCTTCGAAACACCGCTTTTTTACGAAACCCTCCACTGACCCGAAATTTGCGCGCCTGAGTCTGCCGCCCTGAAAAAACGGGCTTGAAGTAGCCTCAAGTGATTCTTGCGCAAACCAATTTTGTCTCTAAAGTGCTAACCGGAAAATCAGTTGTACGGCGGACTTCTAATTTGCTAAAAGAGCTACAGAAATCGTTAACCTGTAGCATTTCGTACCCTGTACGAGGTTAAAGCAAACGAATTGGGCAGAATTTATTGAACCCAATTAATTGTGCGACAGATCATCAGCAGCGTCCCGTCGCCGCATAACATAAATAACTACTGAGATAATACAACAAATTTGAATTCGTATAGAGAAAGTGATGCAAAACAGCATGGTCAAGGGCCGCAAGGCTACACAATAAAACTAGGGACTTTAAAATAATAAGAGATGTACCACTAAAAAGATGGATAATGCTGCCGAACTCCTACTAAGCCCTCGCTAACCCCACGAGCTAAGGATACCTTAACAGTGCACGCCACTTAAACTGGTGTTTATGAATTTACATGCACTTGTGGACGTAAGTACATCGGGCAACCGTAAAGACAACTGGCAGCCAGATCTATTGAGCAACTGCCCAGGTGGCTTCTAAAGCAGGAAAACAAAATTCCGCGGTCTTCCATTACTTCACACCTGCTTGGTATTGGCCACTCCGTTGACCCCAAAATATCTTTCTGATTAATTGTTCAGGTACGAACAATCCGGACATTGCAATACTTAGAAGCGGCCTATATACAGCGGGTGAAACCGAACTTGTGTAAACAGTTGGAACACGTTGTCAGCCTAAATCTGCTATGGTAACCTCTAGTTCCTTGATTTACATACTCCCCCACTTATCCTTCTCTTATTGTTGTAAGCTACTAATTTTATTGATAAGCCTTACGGCACCTTACTGTTTTGCATCGATTTTTCTCTACAAATTCCCATTGTGCTATATTCCCTCATTCGTTATTCATGCTATGCAGCGACAGATTGCAACTGCTGAGCTGTCGCGCAATTTATTGTGTGCAATGAATCCTGCACCACTCACTCGCTGTGACAAAATCGCGAAGTTAGTTTACAGAAAGGCTTTCCATACGTTGCGTGGCGCAACGTGCAGAGCGCTTTATTGCTCACTAGAGTGCCACCTTTGCGTCTTAACAATTCCAAATAATCGGTGCTTAAATAAATTATTAGTATTACCGAAATGAGGCTGCAATGCTTATGCCATGCAAACACTATGTAAGGTACTTCGTATGCCAAGTTACGCTGGCTTTCCCTTGAGAAGATTGCCAAACGCCTGCGTTGATTTCATGGGGAAACTAATTCGTCCTTGGTATATCTGATTTGATTGCGATGAACTACCGTGAATGGAAGTACGCAAGGCACTTTGTAGATATTAAACTTGAGGAGGATCTAATATGTAAGTCCAATGACTTTATTATTGTAAGGCAGCTTCTTATTTGATGTAGGCGGGCATGTTTTGCTGAAGGTTGCGGGGCCTATGAATTTGAGCCGCCATTTTTTTCTCCTTCATTCATATGTGCATTTTTTAAATGACTTGGGCTGGCCCATTTTTCTCATTAGAAACTGAAATTTACCACTTTTTGTTTATTTTAACTACAATAAGGTCATTTGCAAACGACGCCTGCACCATTTTGAAAATCTGGTACAAATTTGTGACGCATTCAGACGACCGTTCATGATGTCGACAGTTGGAGCTTTCTTCTGGTGTGATCTTTTATGCGTACCAATTTTATCCACAGTGAATGAAGGTCTTTTTGTTGAAAATTATGAAATGATACTTTCAAAATAAAGCTTATTGCTCGCTCTCTCTCTCATATGTTTAGTCCGACAAATGAAGGTTGGTGTTTACGGTTAGAGTTACGGGATATCGTGGCAAATGTATTAGTTAAGAATTAGGGGCAGGGTTAGGAAATGGATTAATGGTAAGGGAATAAGTTTTAGGGTTAGAACTCGGTGGGATTCAAACCCACGCCAGCAAGGGGAAGGCTATAGTACAGCCAACGCTCTAGCAAACTGAGCTACGAGGCCCCACCGGGAGCCGTGAGTTTAATCACACGGCTCAAATAAACCACCCAGCCTACTGCAGCGTATGGAATCCACCAATTCTGATACAGTAAGCTGACTACCCAAGTAGGATTTTCTCAGCAATCCATCTCGAATCTACCAGACGACTACCAGGCAAAATTAATTAGTAGAGGATTTTGGCCGATTTTAATAATTAATTTGACCCACTTTTGAAAAAATCGCCATCATAGGTAGCATTCGAACCCACGCCAGCAAGTTTAAGGTTTTAGTACAGTCAAAGTTCTAGCCAACTGAGCTATGAGCAAAAATCCTCTTATAAATAATTGTGACTGGTAGTCAGCTGGTGGGTTCTAGATTGATTGATGAAGAAATCCTGCTTGGGTAGTTAGCTTACTGTATCGGAATTGGGGGATTCTATAAGTTGCAGCAGGCTGGGAGGCTAACTTGACCCAATGTGATTAAACTCACGGCTCCTGGTGGGGCCTCGTAGCTCAGTTAGCTAAAGTGTTGGCTGTACTAAAACCTTCCCCTTGCTAGCATGGGTTCAAATCCCACCGAGTTTATCACAAGTGGGTCAAACGGATTGGGCTATTGGCTTACGGTTTAGGGATATTGTTTGGGCTTAAGATCAATATGTAGGCTAGGGACTAGTGTCTGGACAATTGGTTTTTGGCTTTCAACAACCTGTTGCCTACCCATCCTTGTAGATTACGTTTGGTTTCTATGTTGTCAGCCCGTTTACGGTCTATTTAAAAGCCACCATCTGAGTGATGTGCTCTTTTCGTTGAGCCACTTGGGGGTATTTAAACGATGTTTATGACTTAAATTTCTGATTTTAACCTTTCTTTTCCCCGACCCCTTGGTCTACTGTCGCCCTTGGCCCCACCAGTAAAACCACCTCTTATCACCAGTCCCATATTATAGGGAACTATTGGTTGGGTTTGCTTCTTGAACTTACTTATTAGATCCTCACCAACCTCTTTTAAATAGCTTGCCTCGACTCATAACATTTTGAAATGATTAAGCCTCGGGGTTAATTATCGACATTTGCAATGGAGGATCATGTGTCAATGCCACCACCATATTTGGGTTCATTCCTTCCTGTTTGTCTCTTCGAGATTTTACCTGACATTCATTGAGTAATGCCCGTTTCTGCCTCAGTTATTATTGCGCGCTTGTAGGCTCCGGTAGGTCGGTATATTTCATTAATTGGCAGTGACTAGTGTCAGCCCATGGATTACTTATCTAAGCATGCGTGGCAAATTGCTCGACTAACAGTAACTCTTTCCATGGAAGCTTCATTGCGTGCGAGCGAATGACGTAACCGTTGCATACGAACAAGAGGTAAGTAAATTTATAGTCATTAATTTCTGTGTGTCACCACACTCATGTCACTCAAATTTATTCCAGGACAAAAATGTTATTAGTTTTGGTGGGTGGATGCTCACCAATCGGTTACAGAACTCATTCGTCCCATTCTGCCCTGGGGTTGACTCTCAATGCGCGCCAGCAGTGCAACTAGTCTTAAAAACAGAAGAACATTAACGACAAGGGAGACTGGAATGGCCATTTCCGGCTTATTAGCCATCATCAGCCAGCCATTCCAAACCCCACGTGGCTCAACACGCGACCCAACGCTCTAATCCACGTTCTGCCTATGATACTAGCCGCTGTGCGGCCGCTGGCGGGGTTCGAGAGTGATACCCAAGACAGGACGAGCGGAGTGAGGCCCCCCAACTGATTGGTGAGCGCCCATCTTCAATTTTTAATATTCCCGATCGAAACCAGCAAGATAACGAGCCTGTGGCGCAGTGGGTTGGAGCGTTTGACTTCTAATCAAGAGGTCACGGGTGCTGCGCCACGTGGCGTTGGGTACAGCTGGCTGATGACGGCTAATAGGCCAGAAATGGTCATTCCAGTCTCCCTTGTTTTTGCCACTGACGTTCTTCTGGTATTAATTTTATCAGAAAAGAGGATCACAAAACGCAGATCATACAGATAGCTTGAACTATGTGCCGGCAATGTGTTGAAGTCTTTATGTAGTATGTGTATGCGGTATGTCTATGTTAAGCAGTTATTCCGGAATACCTGGCGGACTTCATGTACACTATTCATACCAAATTTCGAGCCCAACGCGGAAGTTTGTTCTGAAGGATTTACTCCGAGTTCACGAATTACTTTCGAGGAAATTCACAACCACAGCAGTGCCATTCCCTGGAAGGTGTTACTTGTACGTGTTCAGTGATTTTTAAAGACGGCAAATGCTTCATGCGTCTATTTTCGGTGAATAAGTTCTTATTTCCGTTAGGTAATTGACAAGCGTTACTCGGAAGCCAGCACATTAAAATTAAAAAATTAAACAATTATTTCGCATAATCGAACGAGAGTCTGAAAGATTCAGATTAAAATTTGCAAAGTAAAATCTCCCAAAAACGAATTTTTTACTACGCGAAATTTTATAAAGGTCCCATAAGGAACGATCTTGCAGATAGGATTCTCTTTGGAAAATAAATGACCTGAAACCAGGTTCTTTGGCGCTCAACTCCAAGGGGTTCCAAGGAGACCTGTTTAAAACACACAAGCAATTGGGGGAAGTGAAAGGATTTGCCGAGAGCCACCGCACCTTAAATAGCGGGTTCGCAGCTATAGCGTAGTCCTAGCGACACCCAAAACGATAACAACCATGGTAAAAGGCGTTCAATTATGAAACTCAGGAACCCTCTGCTAAGGAGTGGATCAGCACCGATCTAGTGCAGTATTTGTGAAGTTAATTACGGTATGAGCACTTCCCAACTGCAAAAACGCGTGAATGAACACCACCACAGTACACTTGATGGGCCTGATACCACCTTCCCTGGTGGTGTAATAGAGCGCAAAGACCGCGCACACAGGAATAAAACCAGAGCCAGAGATATTCTGAAAGCACGACACACAAGATAAGCGGCCATGGTTAGGTGCCGAAACTATACCTCGGCGACAGGGGATACAGCAAACAGAAGGGCGATAAAATGCTATGCCTAAACATTTGGAAGTTCCTTCGCCAGGAACTCCATAGTGATGGTCGCTCCGGACTATTTCATCACCTCTCTATGCTTTTTTCACAGGTTAAATAATCGACTATACTTAGTTCAAAAATCAAAGTCGTAGAGACAGAACGTAGCAGCTATCTTTTGTTGAGACGAGGTACACAAGCTAACTGAGTGGCAAACGGTAAAGGGGTGCAAACGAGCGAGAGCTGGATATAAAGTGAAGAGCGGTAGTCGTCTGAACCCGTAGTCAATGAGGAATTATCGGTCGGTGTGAAAGACGCGTTGCATGGTAGCGGCGACTTTATCACACGACGACGCAAGCTTGATAATCACGCAGACAGCCACAAATGTAGTGCCTCATACCGGGAACCCCATACACAGACGCACAAACGTCAATACGCCATGAGAAAAATAAGTACTGTGGGGTGGAACACTGACAATAGTGTTCCTGGGCGATCTAAACTACAGGCCTTGCCCCTCCTAACATCAAGGATGCACACATTTGCGTCATACAACAAATCGTTCCTAAAATACAGCAAGGTAAAGGGAAGCTTTGTTTCATCGATTTACTGTCTGCATCTAAATAGTATGCGGCCGTTAAACGACGATCCTTTTCAGCGAAATTATCCACGAAAACAAGGGTATGACCAAATACCTCGCACAACTCAAAGCCTAGCCCAATTAAATTTGTAAGGTAACAATCAGCCTACTACGTGATAATAAGTAGCAACAATATATGCATTTATTAACAAGATGTGTTTGTTTCAGGCTTGAGAAAAGATCTCTGACAGAGCCCCTCGACTGGACTTTATATGTTCTTTAAAACCCAAGTTTTCGAATATGCATAATTTGTAAAATATCTGCCAGAAGAACGTAGAAAAGGCTTTCACTCATGAATTCTACTCGCAACCACACGAGCCACGGCTCATATTGTGGGGTCTGAGTTGCTAATTTTTGATCCAACCAGACGACGATTAGTTTGTCTTCAGCTCTACATTAAGATGTGCCCGAATGAAAGCGAAAAATTTTTAAAAATTAAATGCACGGAAATGGAGATGTAACAGAATAACCTTTCTCATTTATTTGACACCAGCAGCTAAGCGTAGTCTCGAAAGACGGGACTATACGCAGTCATTTTGAAAGGTGGGCACACGTCGGCAGTTTTGAGACTCACATTCATCTAGCCGGAATCAGTGTTCTTATCTATAATGGTCAGGCCCTAACTACGAACCGAAAACGGCTCGTATTTACATCTAAAGCCGAGCCAAAAATGTCCCTTCAGTGTTTATTGACTCTCGACCCTGCCAGCCAGTCCTGGTCTTTGCGCAACTCAGAATTCGTCACAAGACACAAACAGATCCTGCGTACTGCATTTCTCAGCAATCAGCATCACCTCTTCGCGATGCGAACTAACTCGGACATGAGAACATCGGAAGCCGGTTAACATTTCCGCCCCCTTCTCTCCCGCCATGCTCTTGTGCCATCTCTACGATAAAGTTACCTAACCTTGGTTTAGGTTCCTTAACATGCTGTAACTGCCCCCGGAATAACCCATTATACAAGCCCCAAAGGGCGGAGTATTAAAGTTTTACCGGTACCCATATACTCAGCAAGTCTGTTTCCGAGGTTGACCTCTGGGACTGAGGAAGATGCTGTTCACCTGGGTGTTACCATCTCACTGGCCATAGAGGTTGGCTTACAAAGGCATGCATAGCCTGGCTTCCGAGTGGTTTCCTGCTGGGAAATCGGAGGCACATGGCAGGCTGTGTTGATAAGGAGAGCGCAACAGCGTTCATGAGACGACCAATAGAATAAAGCAATCATTGGATGGACAGAGATAGCACAGCAGATTAAAACAAGCCGATAATCCTACCTACACTACTATTCCTTCCGTGCTATTTGTGCAAGCCGTCCCAATGACGACGTATTTGAGAAAAGCTCGTAGTTATTTCCAATTGGTATACTGTTTCACCTTAATAATTGGTTTTAGACTTGGGACGAACCACCAATGACGTCCGACAAAGTTGATGGTATCTCAATTACCATTAGCGAATTAAAAGTCGTAGAAGTATGGCCGGCAGGAAAAAAAGATATAAAGAAATAGAGCAAAAGGAAGGCTGTACATGTGGAGGAAATTGCTCCATGGAAATGAGGCGGCCGGAGGGAGAGGGAGTCAAGCAAAAAACTGTCGAATACTCCACGGTGACGGCAGCGGAAGGACGGTTTAGAAAACACTCCTATTCGTAGTCAGGAACAGCAGCAGTAGTTGCAGAAAAATGGTACCTTGTGTGGATCACAGTCACACAGGAGTCAGTTCATCTTCTCAAAGAGGCAAAGTGACCGGTAGATGAAGGCGTCCAAAAGACTGGCGACTGCAGGCAAAAAAAAAACAGAAGGATGACGAAAAGCATCAAAGTTGGAGGGGAAAGACCCTAACACACAGTGAGATGCATCTTGATTGTTCGAAGTCTGCCCAATCAATTTCACACCAGACTTGCTTTTGCCCTTTGTATGGACCACATATAAAGATGGTTGTAATGAACACACAAATTCGGTTCCCAGTGGTGGTAGTTGAATTAACTCTTTTTACATTTGATTGCATAAATAGTTCAGGGCGCAAGGCAAGGTAATATGCAGTATAAAATACAGCGTTTCATCTCACCTGTAAAGACGCCACCGATTATTGCACAAGTGTTTGTCAAGAAGTGAAGGAAAGACCTACAAAGGCAAAGAAGGTGAGCAAGCGAAATAAGAGCTTGTCAAATTGTGAAAATACGGTCTATTCGCTGGCGATTGTTGGCTATACGGGACATGCAGGGATGTACAAATGTACAAACAACGCTTGGATAATTACATGCGTCCCCTCTCCTCTCTCCAAGTCTGAACTCTAAAAACCAGACATATATTGTAAAAAAACAATGCTACTCTCCTCCCCCCCAAGTCTGACCTCTAAAAAAACCAGACATATATTGTAAAAACAATGCTACTCACTGTTTGCCAATACTATGTTAGTAGTGGTAAATTTACACGTGCTAAATAGGGTTTTCAAAGGTATTGCCTATTATCCTCACCAAATAAACTGAAACTGAAGCAGAGAGAGAGAGAGAGAGAGAGAGAGAGAGAAAGAAACGGTCGACAGGCAGGTCTTCGAGTCTGACAACTAAACAGCGGCAGCCGTTTGAAGAGAGAAAACCAAGGGCATTAATGTTGGCACCCACCAATAATTTGGTGGGACGTATCCAGGTCGACAGCTAAACCGACGCACTTCACCGCTATATTTGTGACTTGCATGAAAACTGCGTTGAATCCATCTCATTCGCTAATCCTACTCCCATTGTGTTTTAATGACAGGGCAAAGGCCGAAGGAGGTAGTAGACACAGCGTCCTACAAAGTCCAAATGTCCATCTACGCATGCTTAACACAAACTAGTCTAAACTTCCGCATCCATCAGCCCTGAACGGAGGTTTCGGATCTCATTGGAGCGAGGGGTGTCATAAAGGTTACAAGTGGAGGGATAGATCGCAGCCGGTGGATCACTCGAAAGAAGGACTGACCAATTCCCTTAGTCAGCAAACTTCCAAGCCAGACTTTTCGAGCGTCATGATAGTAAAAGCGCGTCCGATTTTTATATTGTGGAATGCGCTGAACCTCTGCAAGGAATAATATCTTTCTATTGGTTTCATTCTTTCTTCCCTCTCTTATTCACCGACTGTTTGCCTGAGCCTATCATTATACAGCCGAAGTTCAGCTTAGTGTTGTTTCCCTATTCCACGTGTTTTTTTGGTAAAGATTCGGGGTGAACGCAACCAGCATCGGCGGATAAACCACGTTTGTGTTCTTTTCGAACGCCTTCTTTGCTCGGCCGCCCAGTGACGTTCTGGTGATGCGGATCGGGAACTGCAGCCCCTGGATGTACCCAATAATTTCTTAACACACTTTTCCTTGCAGAATCTAACTTACTTTACTCTGTGTTCCAAAAAGTTTGCACTCTGGTTAGCTAACTTATGGGATCTTTTGCAACACTCATAAACGAGAATCCGTTTGCAGGAAAACCGGTTAAATATTTCGTCGTTTCAATGAGCGTCACACATCAAAACTGACTCCACGGCATTTACAAAAGTAGTACGCTTACTCTCGAATCAAAACCGATTGGCAAACTGTACGCAATTGAACTGAAGGATTGCTTATTTTTACCGATTCCTGTGGCATGTTGGTGTGTAGAAGTAACTTTATTTCTAATGCGGGATCACCTAATGGTCATTTGGTCGCAGAATGGAGTAAATTAAACGTACTTTCGTTCTTCTGTGAGTTTAACCAAGAGGGGGCTGATCTCATAGCTAAAAAATACACCGGGAACACCATCTTGGGCGCCCGATAGAGGTGTCAGTTTGGTCTGCCAGGTTGCCGAATATTGATGCGTGGTCACCATCTACAAAATAATTTAAGTGAATAAGGCTACTTTTAAAGCAACAGTAAGTAACATTAATGAGAATAAATTTCATCGGTAGCGATTAGACGTACATTCTTGTTCGAGTCTAGATACAGAGTTGGGACAAGTTTCAGGAAGTATGATACCATAGGGGATTCTAAAATGAAAAAAGTTATCGACATTTACTTTCATTGTTTGCAAAAGCCATACACGTTGAAGTGCCCCTGGATGCAACCGTGCCAAATCGAACGAATATGCTGGCCGTAGGTATAAAAGTGTGAGCCTGAAACAGTAACCGCAAGAGTACTACGAGACCTGACGTTATTCTCCTGAAAGAACCAGTGACTCAAGCAAGCCGACCATGGTAACAAAGGAGATTTCTAAATTTTACAGAATGCTTCAGTAATCAGTTTTTCCACTCATTCAGATAGCGCGCTAACGCCTAAGACGACAGGACGTGATGAAATGCAACATGGACGGCCTTCAGTAAACATAACGGTTTTTAGCCCAGTGTCGGCGAGTGAATATTGGTTTGTCAGTCCAGATAACTGAACTGCACATGAGAGCATATCGCATGCGCTGTTTCGTGGTCCAATTCTATTCCTACATTAAGGAGGGTCTCTTCAAGGAGTGGAATATGGACATGATATCTTTAACGCGTGTCCCGTTTACTCGAACAGCGTTGCAAGCTGAAAACAGACAAAACTTGTCTAGCTTTGACCGAGAAGCAAATAAATTTGTTTCCATTGTAATTACGAGCAGCCCACCCGACCCCCATAGACGGCCCGTAATTTCAAGTTTCTGCAAACCTCATACGGATACGAACATTAATTATTCTTGCTGTTTTTTTTTTAAAAAACAAAGAATTTACTCATAAATTAATCGCTAACTTGAACTAAGGTTTATAGTCACAGACCGAAAATTAATATTAATATTTGGGCCGGAGTCCAACAGGCAGCGTATTTGTTCTACTCTAACAACTACATTGATAAAGGGACCGCATACCGATGACCTGCTGGTGCCGAAAGAGGCTTAGTTCTGTTCAGTGATTTACTGCGTCAACTGCATATGGGAACACCGAAGAAGTTTTGACTGACTGAATGCCGCTAACGTGATAGAGGCCAGTCCGTACGCGAGCGCGCTCGGTCGATAAAGGCATCTCATAGACACGTTCGATGAGCCACGCTAAGAATACGCATGATTGGCGGCTTGCCATGCAAATGGATTTGCGCAGCAATCATTTGACTGCATGCTTTTGTCATGTGTGTGTGTGTGTTTTGCCCCTAAACGGGCAACGTGGTAGATGCGTTGGACCAACGCGAGGGCCACATTAGTGCACGGCAGGCGTTATTCGGGTTGCGCTCCCATAACAAATGCCGAACATGGAGGTGTGGTGGCACGCCTAGGGACGGCTAGGACTTAGGGGACCCAGCCGCGCCAGCCACCTGCGTCCTCTCCCACCTCCGGTCTTCTTGACTCTGTCTTGGCACCGGGCTTAGGTGGGGGAGGAGGAGAGAGTGCGGTAGATGAAGCGAAAGTCTACTATCACTTTAAACTAAATCACGCGCAAGTCACCGTCCCTGCTCCACTTTCCCATGGAGCATACGGTGGACATCGTCGGACTACGACGGTCGAAACTGTCGTGTGTGACGCGCTTGAAACTATCACGGTGCGCTAAAAGCCGTGGCTTGGAAGGTTGCCAACTGACGGGATAACTCGGACCGCGTGGTCAGCCCAATGTGTGTTTTGTGTGGAGTGGCTGACTGGCGGACTGAGAGTCAGGTTGCAATGGCTCCTTCTTAATGTAGCCTTTATGGCAC
>WEDG01007695.1:0-54053 GCA_017591395.1 Schistocephalus solidus | reverse complement strand
TCCATGCGCCAGTTATTATCCCTGCACCACTATGGTCTGGAGCATACCGTGGACATCGTCGGACTACGACGGTCGAACTGTCGTATGGAAGAGCGAGAGAGAAACATGCTTTATTTTGTAACTATCCTTCCATTTTTTCAGAAAAAAATACTCCATTCACTTTGGATAAAAACAAATACGCAAAAGAGATAGTGACGGAAGAAAACAGAAGATATATAGTAACCGAAAATCGCAACTGTCTGCATCGTGAACAGTCGTTCATGAATGCATCGCAAAATTCGCAAGACTTTCTTCAAAACGTTGCAGGCGTCATTTGTAAATGACCTTCTTATCATGTGAATTAAGCAGAAAAATAACGGCTCTAATTAAAAAGCCTACCTTTAGGGTCCGACAGAACTATTCTAGGCCACTGACCTGCGTCGGCTAGCAACAGCAGAAAAGATGGCTATCCGTTAATGCGAGCCGGCGTTTGGCGCACAGAATAACCTCGTGTGGGCTCGGCATTTACTAGGGTCAAATGCTGAGTAGCTGCATGCTTTTCTACGCGTCCTCTTGCTTTAACGCATCCCACTTGTGCGAAAAAAAGCCAACTGTAGTTGAGTTCCCTTATCATTTGCGTGCTTTACTTGACCCCGTCCCTAGATAAATGCACTGGCCTGATAAGAATTTATCAAAACAATCGTATGCGAGTCTACTGTTCTTCTGAATTTACTCATGTTTTGTTGTTACGTGAATGCAGGTGGTGGAGGACGATGCCGCAGAGCAGTTTTTGCTTTGCACGTCGAACAGCAGGGCTCTTCTCCGAGAAGTTGGCTGTTTGTTAATCCTCAATCGCCAACGGTCGTAAGTGCACACTCTTAGAGGTTCCTGCCTTACAACAACCTTCAGTCGTTCTTGGCCATTTCCAAGACGATATCAGCGAGGGGCAAGTCCTTACTAATTTATTCATATATGATTTAGACGCAGTCATGGTATGCATTTAAGAGTCCTAAAAATACATGCACTCTAGCGAGCTCATTATGATCGAACAGGTCTCTTAAGATCACCTTTGAAGGCCAAATCCCGTTTTTAAAAGTCGTACAAAAATGTGCCTCGAATCACACTAGAGAGTTTTCGGAAGGTCTAAACCAGCCAAGGAAGGTAAAACAAACTATGGCAAGTTTACTGTGTAATGCGCAGTTGGCCATAACGATTCACATCCGAGGCCTCTAGCTCCTTAACTGACAGGCACAAAGCTCTGGGATTGATAAGCGGAGTTGCAGATTACTGCTTCTGACCCCGGCTCCTTTTGGTGAAAGAACAGCGCCCCTATTCATCTTGTATTTTTTTCTGTTTTCCGAATAAATCTGCTAGCATGCATAGCCCAGCGGAGGACAGAAAACGCACAGAGGCCGTGTGAATAATGCAGCTAGAACACTCACGTCGTCGTCCAAGTAGGTGCAAGCTGAACGTCTGAACGGCGTATAGTGCTGCCTTTCCTTTACAGGCGATGCTATTTGGCTGCTAAAAACAAATTATTCTCCTAATAATAATAATAATAATAATAATAATAATAATAATAATAATAATAATAATAATAAGTGCAGCAGTAACACGTGTTGCTCCCCATTTGCTACCCCATTTACATTCTCCAGTTACTTTCATAGTCTGTACAGTGTGTGTTAAGTTACTGACGCTAACTTGAAATTGAAATGGTCTCGCATGCCGAGGACTGTTTAGTTACCCAGCAAGCACAATTGCGGTTCCTTATATGGTGGCTACTGTTGTCCTGTCGTTGAACCAAAGGGACTCAGGCCGAAACCCAGTACTTCTCGGAGAGGCCGCTGCAGCATCACGTGGAATCCACTTGAATTTCCTCAATTCAACCGTCACAAGCGATGACATCCACCGCTGCCCCACCAGGTAGACGCAGAAGCGGGAATCGCATTTGAAGTTGCCTATAGTTAAGCAGGCTTGCGCATCATCTACCGCACTCTCTCTCTCTCTCTCTCATACACACTCTTCCTTCATTCATCCGTCTGTTATGGGAAGCCAGTGTTAATAATACCGGAAGTGGGCTGGGCTAACAGAACCTAACTGTCCATTTACCCATGCCACACACGACTTGGTATCCACTCCACCTACACCAGACTAGAATAAGAGACGCTCATGTCTAACGCAAGTGGGAATGTCATAAGGGCCTCAGTAAGAAGGAGATACTGGGGCCCAATCTCAGTCCTGCGAGGAGGATTGCGTTATCTTGTCAGTTGGCAACCTGGTAAACCACGGTTCTTAGTGCGTTGTGCATCACAATTTCTGCAGATTTATTATAATGAGTAAATGTGCTGAATTGCCGTGAGGATGGATTTTCATACTGTCTGTCTCGCTTATTCTTTCATACACAGGCCTCCGCGCACATGCAAGTAAAAGGTACATTCCGGCACCGGATAGGGGTAAGTCAGTGTATTTGCTGACGAAACGCGTAACTTGCAGTTAGAAGTGGCAGCTGGGTGGTTACTTTGAGCAATCTGCGTTGTTAATGTCACAGGAAATACAACCAACGGGAACTGAATTCCCCGCGTAACTAAAGGCGATAAACAAAATTAAAGCAGAGTAATCTCACTAAGAATCTTATACACTATACATACGGCAGTGGTTAATAGGAGTGAATACCACTTTTCCTTTGGAATATCATATACAACATTGCTTATGCGGAGGATATTGGTCATTTTTTAAGAATATGACAAAAGCTGCAACAACATTATGCGTTTTCTGTTTGCGGCAATTGTTCGGTCCTTTTTTCGGTGAATACGATCAGAATTCTCCGAATTTCCGATGGGACTTGCAAATTTCTCCGGACGAAATTAGGGAAAAATAGGAAGGAAATCTGTCATCTGTACTCCTGATGGAAATCCTGTGCATTGCATTTCCCCTTCTTAGCCTCGTAGTATGGCATGCGTTTCAGAAAATTATATGTTCTTAGTATTTTGAGCGTATCTTCGTCATCCTTGCTCCTAGGATAAAAGAACAGTAGAGGTTAACATTTTGGCTTCGATCTGGAAGATGTTAATTGTATACAAACTGCCAAAAAACTTAATTAATATAATAAAGATTAGAGGGTCAAACGAATAAATAATAGTGTCACTGCATATTTATCATTCTCGAAACGCGATTTAGGGAATATTGCTTGCGTTAACTGCAAACCAACTTTGAATACAGCAATAATTTATATTTGTATCTCGCTTGTCCAGAAAAAATAACATCCTTACTAAAACTTTCACTCGGAGAGTTAATTCGAAGTCAGTTTTTCTGGAATCCGTTATCAAGAAATAAAGAACATTCATCGCGCTTTCAATGAAATATATCAGACAATACCTATTGGTTAAAATGTTTAGGGAAAACCTCTTTTGGGGCTTCCATTCCCGTTGCGGTTCTAATGTGCTATTGCATGAGTAAGCCTGTGATAGCTTCTTCCGATCCATGTACCTTCACACAAGTTATGCTTTTTTGCATGCTGTGTTTCAGCATACTTATATAAGTAAGCGGACAAGAGTTCTCTGACTGTGAGGTTTATGTCTCTGGGGTAGTTGTTGGACTCATAGTTACTGGAATTAATGCCCTTAACGCTTCCGTTACGTTAAACAACTCTCAGGAAATTTATTGATCGCATCAGGCAGGCCATATATCATTAACTTCTCCCGTTCGTCGAATCACCGAGGGAGGGAACTCAAAACTCTGGCAGCTTTGACTGATCTCCGCTTGGCCAATGGGAAATCGGCAGGTGAGCAAGTCCGTCCCAGCGACGCAGCGCATCAGTCGGTAAATTAGCCAACCAGAGTTAAGTTTTATTGCCACTTTGATATCCTCGTCCAATCAGATGTCTCTGTCGTGCGTTGAGCTCCTTTAGCTCTAGCAAATATTATTTGCGGGCATCTGTGAAGTGAGCAATTGTTGAGCTGAATCTTCAAAGAACCACTTATATCAGCACTCTCCTCAGTCAACGAACAAACGGGAATAGTAAATACTGAAACAATGGTAGACGATTGGGTAATCAAGACGATGTACGCAACTAAGAGACGACGGAAGAATCCAAAGATGTAAGTGTTCAGTTAAAGTTTTGAGGACCATTTCTTACAATTGCAATCAAAAACTGCCTGACAATTTTCTTTCTCCTGCGATCAGTTGAAATATTCTTTCGGTTTCAATTTTCTTAACAGCCCTGGTCGAATTCTAAGGATCCTATTGCCTCAATTCAGAGAAAGATTGTGTCTTTATCGTCAGATCACCTATCTGTTAAATTAAGACTCGTGAATAAGACTTTATTAGACATCACAACGTTCAGAATTATTGATGTGAAATTTAAACACCAAGTGGGCGTGCTTATAGAAAGGAAGTAAGGTTACATTGTAGTAGAGCAAATCCTCAATCTGTAGCATTCCTTAAACTTTCGTTTTTAAACTGGCTGAGTTTAATTTAATTTTTTTTTATCCAAGCAGAAATCGAACAATAGTTAACCCAGCTTTTGGTTTTCTTATTACTCACGCTTGTAAAATATCCTTTTTTAAGTAAAGTAAACAGACTTGGATGAACATTTACGCATTCATCAAGATAATAAATATCAGGCTCATTGAGATTCTTGACCTTGTCAAATTAGCTGTTTCGGAAAAACTTCAGACTAACAAACTGAAAAGATGAAAGTTAGTATCCCCTTTACTCCACACTGAAGACCGAAACCCCACGAGCAACTCGCGTGGCAATAATTAAAAATGGAACTAAATATCGCAACTGCAGGTTGATTTGTCCGACCAGTGTCCACAGCATTCTGCCAAATCCGAGGAAGTAGACGGACCTAGGATTTCGTTTTGAACCAGATATTGCGATGTATTTCCGTTAAGTATTTGGTGTCCGCAAATAATAGGCTGTATCGTGTGCAATATGCAAACTCTTCCTTTCCGCTCTTATGGTCTCACGTGAGAGTCTAATGCAATATACGCGTGAATTCCACTTCCAATTGACGGAAGTTTCTGACTAACGTCAAGTCCCCTGAAACAGACTGAACAAGATACAGTTTCTTTCAACGTGAACTTCTAAAACCCCTCTAAGGCTTTATGTCTGAGATCGTTTTTGAAATGCTTTACGATCAGTTCGTTTCCTATTATTATCCTCTAATAATCTTTAAGATGGATTAATTGGCAAATATTTAGAGAAGCATTGCAGGGGCACCGATCACAGCCCGAATTAAGTCCTTCCTTCATATAGACATAAATGATCGCCCCATTTATTACGGGTATTCCTGGCTTCCACTGTCAAAACGCAAGTTCTGCACCATTAGGGAAGGTTCAGACTTCCAGTTAGCTCAAAAAACTACATTCTATGCCCAGTCTCTGGTATAGAGGGACCCAGGTGTAACTAGCTGCTGGCTGATTATTTCCACCGGTTAGAAGTACCATTTTTCCCCTCATCGTGTGTCTGCACGTACTCGGCAGGTATCCAATTAATGAGTTCGTTTCAGAGTGCGAAAGGCAGTCGATGAATACCTGCCTGCTTACTTATGGATTGCTTAGTCAGTGAGAGGGGAAGGGGTGAGTACATCCGTAGGCGTCTCAAGCCGAGGCCTCCATAGGTTGCCATCAGTTACGCATCTGGCCGTGTTGAGCGTTTGTTTGCCCTCATGACCCACCGCAGTCATTGTCAGCTGCGCTGTTAACGTACAGTCTCAGGCAGTGTCAGAATTCTATAAGCTAACTAATACGGGAGTACGCCCCAAGGCAGATTATGTACAGAAGGTCGCAGACTTCTGATTTATGGCCATGCCTGACGGAAAAACCATGCTTCTTTATGGTTACTTTCGATGCTTATGCCAGGTCGTCCATATTTCCTAGAAGTGAGGCCGAAGATCTCGTTTCTTATGCATAAGCTGCAGGAAATTAAGTCCTCTTAAAAGTCAATGGTTAAAAGAATAAATACTTTGATTTAAATTTTTAATTATCCGAATTATTAGGTGTTTCCATGTTTTGCGGACAAATAAGTGTCTGCAGTTTGAGCAAAGTCGTTTAAAGAGTTGGCAACATGATGCTGCTTTTATCCAGCGATCAGTGCCAGGACATCATGCCGTGGGGACTGTAGATAAAATGTGCGGCATAAGAGTGAAACTCTGGAGCCGGTGGTAATAGGGACTTCTTGGGAGGGAACACATGCTGTTCTCAAATATATAAAATGTTAAAAACTCGTAGTTCCGCTGCGTGCTTATTTTAATGCATTAATAAATGCACTTTCTAGGATAGTTCATGGGGTACACAGAGCCGTGCGCAACCCAATTAAAGTCAGGAAAAACATTAATGTACTCGTTTAATCCTAAACTATTTTCTACATTTGACTGTTACATTCAATTCCGTTCCGAAAGCAGAGTACAGAACTGACCGTCCGTTCTTCTTGTATAGGAAATATAGACAGATTATTAGAGACATAAACGTAAGTATCAATCTGCACCCAACACTGGTATACTTTTTTCCCTGACTTGATTGACCGACAAGGTCCTCAAGGAAAAGATAGCACGTTACTGTCTATAAATTATATTGGCATTACGTTGCATGCCAAGAAGTACTGCAACCTCGCTCATATAAGGTCGTTGCGTTTGGGAGAGTATCTCCAATTATAAGTTTTACAGATCATTAAATGCACTTTTGAGGGGCCAAACAATCGTAGGGATCACACACTTAGAGAGTAACTTGTTTTGAACAACCGAACCTGGATTGGACTCTTAGCGTAATGGGAAGACCCTTGTCTTACGCAGCAGAGCGCCTGAGTTCGAAACCCACCTCCCTTATTCGTTTTATGATAACGCTTGGCTGCTGGTGTTAAACTCAGCATTTCCGAACGAAGGGTGTATGCAGGAATCAATTTCATGTTCACCAATTGACCTATGTCATCGTCCCAACCTGCCGCGAAAGCCTTTGCAGCGGCTTCTTGGGCGTTATATATCCTAGGGAAGTTATAACCGAATATACACATTCTTATTGGGAGCTGACTATGACGGGTGGGTAACGCAAGTGGCCAGAAACCCAAGGTAACCAGCCGAACTCTAACCACCGACCTCCCGATTATCCGCCAAGTGCTCTCTCTCTCTCTCTCTCTCTCTCTCTCTCTCTCTCTCTCTCTCTCTCTCTACCTCTACCTCTCTACCTCTACCTTTCTCTCTTCTCTGAAAATATGTCCTCCTGCAATCAGATCGGGGGAGAACCACTTTACTACACACTCGCTTAACCAACTGCAGACCTCAGTACGCACTGGCTCTGTTCAGAGCCCGCCACGTGCGGCGCCGTTTTCTGTTCGCGGTGCTCTGTGTGCGGAACCTAGTTATAATCCAACTTTCCGAGGACGGACTCGAACTTTTGTGCGTGGAAGGGTGGAGGCGGAGAGAAGGTGTCTGTTGGTTTCACACGCCATGCTATTGTTCTCTAATTTGACCACACTGCCAGATGGCAGCTGACGATAACATCGGTCGGGGGTGGGTGGGCGGGGGTAACACACATACTGCAGGCCCTGCGAATACGGCAGGCAGCCGCGAAGGCGATGAAGCGCTGAACATCGACTCCCTTCACAGAGGCGGGGGGTTGACGAGGACGCAATAATCTAGTACCCTAGGTTGCGTCCAACAGCTCTATGATAGCATCAGTGCAACTGTCCCCAAGTCAGACGAGAGGGGGGCGAGCGGACTTGGACGCCGTACTCATGCTGTCCGCGGTTCTTCGGGCTACCAATGGGACTGCCAAGAAAGATGCTATCGCGGAAGCACACTGTCGCACCCAGCTGGATTTTGCCGTCTGTTGTGGGCAAAATCTGCCTCTTGGGGTGGGGGTGGGTGTTTAGGGGGAGAACGTTGACCACAAGCTGCTGTACGCACTCCCTAAAGTCTTCTTCTTTCCCCCCTGTCGTATCTAACCGAATAGCAATGGAATCAACGGGCCATGTCTTGTTCAAAGGAGTCGTATCAATACCCGACTGGAGTGTGAACGAACTGGTAGCTAGAGCTCAGGGTGGACACTTTGGAGGAGGGTTTTAAAATGTAAGAGCAGTATGGCCAGGCAGATACTCCATGAGGGGTTAAACGTGTCACTTGTTTCCTGGATGGGGGGGGAGGGGGGAAGGGAGGGCGCTCCAACCCTGAAAACTCGTACTAACAATAATGGTACCGGGATTGTAACGTGGGAAAATAGATCGTATTCGCCACATCATCCCAACCTGTTAGAGTACATATGACAATCTTCCCGTTCCTTTCGTGCGACAAGGAACTAAAATTAGCAGTCGGGGAAGTGAGGTGCATTTTTAAATTCCTAACGGCCTTCCGTTTCTTTAGCAGTAGACTTAATAATCACCTGCCAACCCAGCATGATGCATGATCTTGCTTTCACAGTGTTCCAGCCTACGGCCTGAGTAAAAAAAATTAATACGGCTGTGGTTTAATAATTCCTCTAGTCCCTCTCTTCCTCTCATTTATCGAGGTGCGTGTGTTTTTAAGATCTTACGACAAAGACATGAAACACTTGTTATTGACACAGAACGCTGAGTTGAGCGTAGATAATTCTTTTAGGTTGCTATGGCCACCATCCATTCGGGTCAAGAATAGTGGCCCTACTTTTTTGTAGAACTACTGACCGGTCACATAGAAACGAGGACGAAGACACCATCTGTTCGACTGGGCGGTCCTTATTGTGTTGGCCGTTTGAGGCCGGGGGGCGGAGCAAAGAGTCATGTAAGCGGATAAGGTTTTTCTCGAGGACCAATTGTGTGCTGACCTTGAGTATTTGGAAGGGAACTCGCTCGTGATAAGGATCAGATCGATCCCTGTCTAGTAAGCACTATTCGCACGAGAAAATCGTATTATCTTGCCGTAAAATAGACGTCTGAGTAACGGAAGCTTAGTGCTTTTGGTGCATTCTCCAGTGGCCTGCGGACGAAATGATTATACGAGTGAAAAATATGTTTTCGCATGGGTGAAAGTCCTACGCAATTCCAAAAATTAGCGTCCATGCCCACATCCTTTTTGAGTTGGAATTCATCAGGTTGCCGAGAATGGCAGATACAACGCATGAGGTGGGTCATTGTAGTCTGAATCAACGGGACTTGTTACAATGACTCAGTTAGACATACATTGGCGTTATTGAGGACTAGATTTGCGTTCAAGAGTGGAGGAAGCGCAATTACTGCTGAATAATTGAACACCATCTAAAATCATTGGACCGGTAGCTAAAATAGATATTGCATGAGTCACACAGGGCCCAACAGCATTTCTGAAGTATGGGACAATGGCACTGAGGAAAAACTGGGGTTCCTCACAGAGCCATCAATTCCTCCTACAGACGGGGGTATGGCAAGTTGTACCCTACCCTACCCTCAGCCACCCTAATGTAATTCAAAATTTTCCCACCTGGGTTTTCAGGGTGTCAGTGCTTGTTAGCAACAGATGGAGGGAGGAACGTATAGCCCAGAGCAAAGCTGCTTCGTTAGTTGACTCAGCACACGTTCTGTCGTAATATAAACTACTGTGCATTCGGTCTTGTCTCGGTTATTTCTCTCTTGCGGGTAAGAAGTAGGGTTAGGGGATCGGATTGCCTTGTTCCCCTTCAGGTGGCTCGCTTGAAATAATTTGCTGGTACACAAGGAAGTTCCATTATGGAATACGACTACATCAAGTGCTCCCGAATGCCCACGTACATGATACTTTCCCACTCCTGCAGCAGAAAAGAACAACCACAACTAATCGATCCTTTTCTATCATATCTTAAGTGTAACTGTTAATTTTTCCATCGGTCCAGCCTTCTTTTTCCGGGTTTTGCGTTCAAGTACTGAATCTGCGATGTATGTATGTGCTCGTTTATCTGCGGTTATACTCCGTTTAGACTGAGCCAGTTCTCTTGGCCGGGGTACGGTTGTAAGAAAAGTGACACAAGTAAGCGTGAACCAAATGCCGCCCCGAATCACGTGTATTTTTCACTCTAAAGCTGACAAAGTATATCTTAAACTTATTATAATTACCGGTATCAACTCACATATTTCGCCTGCAACAGACTGTGTGGTGCCGGAATGGGGCGTATAAAGTAACCAGACAGGAATGATGGGTTGCTGCATGATCCCTGGTGCTCTTAACGGTTGCTCTGCTCGGCTCCCAACCAGCACTTAGCTCTCATATGTACGTCTACGAAGCTGTATTCCACGCAGCACGCACACCTCGGCTAATACCTCTACCGACGGCTACACCAGTTGGAAATAGCCGGAGGAGGACGGGGCCTTACACGGCGAAGTTGAAGGTAAAGCCTGGTTTATTCTGTAAATATGAACCATACGTATTGTGGCACGTGTAGACAGGGGGTTTTATCTCTAGTCAGACATAGTTGCCCGCACCCGCTTTCCAGCGCCCGAATCTAAAAGTTCTGGAGAGAGAGAGAGAGAGAGAGAGAGAGAGAGAGAGAGAGAGAGAGAGAGAGAGAGAGAGAGAGAGAGAGAGAGAGAGAGAGAGAGAGAGAGAGAGAGAGAGAGAGAGAGAGAGAGAGAGAGAGAGAGAGAGAGAGAGAGAGAGAGAGAGAGAGAGAGAGAGAGAGAGATTCAGTTGGCCACGTTTCTCTAATAAACCACAAGCTTTTCCCTACTGGCCTTTTACAGGCGCCTGTACTATTCAAACATTCCAACTTATGGCAAGACCGCTTACCCACCCGCGGCCGAGGAAAATAAAACGATTGAAATATATTTTAGTAATAAGTCCGTTGCATATTGAAGCCCAACGCATGATCAAAAGAACATACACAAAAAAACTCATGCCGGCATCCTTCGTCCATCCCGCTAGAATTTGATGACTCATTTTCTCACAACTCAGAATAGTCGTAAACGTTCCGATAATGTGATGACCAACCAAGAGAAAAATGACGATACTGATCGAAAGAGTAATAGTTCACTTCAATCTTGGCATCGTATCATTCAGCATTCCCGGCTTCAAAGAGAAAAGAGAAAAAATAGCCAATTGAGATTGTTCATGTGTGTGGCGCGCGTAAACAAAAGCTCCCCGACGATAGGTCAATAGCTAGACACGATTACAATTTCGCTGTTTGCGTGATTAAAAGACGGTTGGTTGGTGTGGGGTAGCTCCTTCAAGACGAGGAGTGCTGCAATATTAGGGTGTCCTCCTGGAAGCTGCCTAACTTCCTCCACGGAATCAGCTGCCGTCACTTATCATGACGTTGCATTTCGCGAGGGATAATTTACATCATTATCAGCATCTGGGTCCTCACAGTTACAAACAAAAACGCCTCGAAAAAATTAACTAAGTCAATGCTGAGGACGTTATCGGACTTGACCACTGAGAGTGCCAGGTCTGGTTCGATGAAAGCGGTGATGAGATACAGCAAATGAAACCCGAGAAAAAATCAGTCAAATGACCTATGTGAACAGCAACGTAACCCAAAGCGAACCTGCAATTGTCTGATGCCGTCGCCGATATTGACAAGCGCTGAATATTATTAAAACTACCTGACTGACTAACAAGGCTACCCTCGAGGCGGTCCACGGTCCCTGACCTACCAGAACTGAGCCACCATTCAGCTGGGGTGGAACAACCTCGTTAACAGAACAATTGCAGACACTGGAGCGTTGGGTAGGGCAAGTTACATGTAGCTTCCACTACCCAATTATAGTCTGCGAGATCCCCTACAGATCTCCTTCAATGTACAAAAAATGATGATTTAGATGACCGTCCTGCCCACAGAAAACCATCAGAGCAGTACAACAGGTGTGTGGTGGAAAATCCCCTTTCATTGTCTCAGCTCCGGCCGAAAATGATAAGCACGGTGGCCCTTGATAAATGAGCGAATTTGCCAAACTGTTCCGAGGGAAAGGGCTACCCGAAAAAAATGGACCGTTTTTTTCCCTATACAAGCGCAAAGGAAGTTGACAACTATATGGCCATCATAATGAAACATCCCTTCTTAATACTGTTCATAAAAGCTTCGCTTGGGTATTACCGAATCTTCTGAATTGACATCTAGGCCAATGACATCTCTCGATCATGTTTGCGGATTTCAAGAAAGCCGCATATGCACCAGTAAGACCTTCGCACCCCCGAGACACAGAAAAAGGTAAAGGAAAGGGGATCAGGATCTGCATCACCTTGATGGATCTCATAGAAAAACCGTGACCCGCAGAACATATACTGACACCGATCTGTTACTGTCCCAGATTACGCATTCACAAATTACTTAATCGACAAACCATGGTTTAATGCCGGTGAGGCGCTCGATGGAGGTGACTTACAAGCAGATAGCTGGACGACCGCAAATGACGAAGTGCTCCATTGTCGCTTCCAACATCCATCCTGTTCCGATGGCAAAATAAATCCAAGATGAATGAGATGGGAGGTGGTCACAATGGCTGATAAAGCTCTATAATGTATGTTTGTCAATGTCACCTAACGTGATGTTATTAAATTTTTAGGTTTAAAACTCTCGGTATAAAGGGATGTCTTTAATCGGTCAAACTCTAATATTTTAGTGGATAAAACTCAACATGGCCAACATAGCTTCAAAAACTAAATTGTGGCTTGCAGATCTACTGTATTTTATTATGGTCCGACCCGTAAATTGCGGTTTAATCTTTCGGCATACTACCATATTTTCCTTGTCATGAGACAAAAGAGACTAAGTTGCTATTTAATCTCGTCAACTAGAGTAGCGAATCCCCCTCCAGGGGATCGGATATAAACTCGAGGGCAACATGAGCAGTGCCAAGTCCAATCCAAGCAAACGACACCGTGAACGTTTGAATGCCGAGCTGGAACACTTGGCCAGTCTCCTACCCTTTGAACAGACTGTCATCGCCAAGCTGGACAAGCTTTCCATCCTGCGTCTGGCTGTTTCCTACCTCCGCATGAAAGGGTTCTTCCAGGGTCAGTAAAAGCCTTTTATTTAATATTTGTATACAAGGTGAGCACCGCGACCCTGATCAAAAGTAACTCTGACTGGTGAATGTTTAAACATACGGTTTATCTGCTTAATTATGTGACTCTTTGTGCTGTATTGTCTAGGAGATTGCGTCTTCACACTCTTGAAGGTTCAACTCGAGCGTTACCGTCAAAATACATGTCTTGGGAATTCAGCGACGGCTTTGTTTCCGTCATGGTTACCAACTCATGCTCAAGGGTTTCTCTAAAACAGGCTTTAGTCGAGATATTGATGTCGGATTATCCTTAAATTCCGAAGTGTGTGGGTCGGCTTCTTACACCCACTGAAAAGGCGTCATCGAGAGGAGGGGGAGCGGACGTCAAGCCTTACCATGGTTGCTGAGACGCGGTCATTATAACACAGAACGATCGAGAAAGGGATAAGCCGTTAATTGGTCGAAAACCATATGCCCACGTGCTGGGTTGACCTCGTGTTACTTGTGCTTACAAGGTATGCTGCGTAGTGGGGCAGTTTGGCCCTAACTAGACACTATAGGTCCGTAAATAAGTCCTTCCAAATGTCTGAGGAATATTTCACATTCAAATGCAAATACTTGTTGACTACATATACTAGACTTTGATAATATGGAGGCCCAAACTCGGGCACACTGGTTTGGCAAGACAGTACTTTCCTTATAAAGCCCCGAAACAACCTAAAACCAGAAATACTAGTCGTAAATGCAACTAAATACCTTCCAATGAATACGTAATCGCATGATTTGATGAGGCTACCAGCACGACTGCCTTCATAGGCAGACGAATATAACCGACAAAGAGAAGGGAGACTGTAATGACAATTTCCGGCTTATTAGCCTTCATCAGCCAGTCATAACCAACCTCAGGCTCGAACCCGTGACTTTTCGCTTGGGAGTCCAACTCTCTAACTACCTGGAGTCGGATATGACTGACTGATGACGGCTAATAAGCCAGGGGTGGCCACCCCAGTCTTCCTTGTCTTTATCGGTAATATTCTTCTGCCTATAATGCTACTTGCCGCTATGCACGTGTCCATTAAAATATCGGATCAAACACTGTTAAGGTAAATGGCTGGCATGGAGAGGGACACAAAGAGTCACTTTAACGATTTCCCAACGGTTTCAAGAACTCACTCCAGAATGCAGTGCATTTTACAGTGGGCAAACAAGATTCTAAAATAAAAAAAAAAACCCTCAAGTTGCGTGAAAAACTGCAAACTGGCCTTGACAACGATGCTCACAAATGCATGTAGTGAGGCGGTTACAAGAGTCCTGGATAAGGATGCCTAGATCCAGGATGCCTAGATAAGGATGCCTAAACAAGATCCAGGAAGAGGAGCCGTCCGCAATACATGTGGCACTGCGCTAACTTCCAAGGAAATTATGTTTAGGATTAAGGCGAGGGTTATGGTTAAGTTTAGGATTAGGCTTAAGTTTGAGGTTAAGGTCAGAGTTGGGGCTAGGGTTTTGTCATGATTAGGCTACGTGTTAAGCGTATTATCCTGTTAACTGTAGGGTTAAGAATAAGGAGACAGTTTAATTTTATGCTAGGGTTATTTTTAGAGTTAAGACACGGGTAGAGTTACCCTTCTTTAAATTTACCGTAATGCCCCCTTTTTTAATTGGGTGGGGCGATTCCTATTCTCATGTCCTGTTTAGGCAGCCATACGAGGCATCCCTATAGAGTCCTGATCACAAATGTAAACAAGTGAAAGTCTTTATTAGAAAGTGTTTTTATTTCGGGTGACCAGATAGGATAGAATTTCATTTGCAATGATTGCACAACCAGACCGAGGAGGTGAGGATTCTCTACTAGAGACTTCCTTCTGGTTCTTAGGATTTAGGATTCAACAAGAGTATCCCTGGGGAGGGACCAACACGAAACCCGAAGGCTCACCTAAAAATAAATCTGTGTCATTATGGCGTAGCGATAGTGTAGGATCGTATTTATATGAGCCTAAAAATGAGAAGTCATAAACTTATAATTTTCTTGCTTAGCATCTAAGAAAGGAGCTCTAGGGGTGTACACCTGAGGCGTAAAACACTGGAAGTTAAGTTAGCGCGTTGCACACAGTGATATGGTTAGGATCTAGTTTGATCCCATTCGGTCCGCCTGCCAGCTTGCTACTGGCGATATCGAATGTTGTGTTATATGACAACTACATCCTGATGATCGGTAACAACGGTGAAGCACTTGTATGCGTCTTGCCTGTTGCACCCTTAGCAACCTATCTAAGCATAAAACTTTGCTTTTTCTGACAACTAGGTTATTTTTACGCACCTTGCAGAATTCACTATAGGAGCCGCGAGAAAGGGAACAATCACAGTCGGAATGGCACCCCGAATACCGTCTAACAGGCAGACCTAAACATTACTTTTCGCATCTGTGTGGTAGAAACTGCTTCTACTCGTATCGTCTTATGGTTGTTATCATAGAGGTCAGCCGGATCGACAGCAGGATGCGAAAGTCTGCTCATTCTGCATTGTGGGAAGATGCCATTGCGATGGGTACACTGGGGCACACTTGGCGTTTATCACTTCACTCGTGCCATTCAAACGATGGGTTAATTGAAATGTCTTTCAACTGATCAGCGCAAGCCTTGGGAGCAATAAACGTCTCTGCCCGGAAAGGGAATTCGTTCGGTTATTGGGACTGTTGAATCGCAAGCCCTACCGGTTGGGGGGTGGGACGGGTATATATTCACGCCAGTCATTGACGGAGACGATGACAGGTGGGTGTAGGTGACGGAGGTGGAGGTTGGGGTGAGGATGTGCGAATTCAACTTTTGTGTTCGTGTGTCTGAGGCCTAGACGATATTGCCAGCAGCAAACAGCCCAACTTCTTCTACGAGGCGCAGCATAAATCAGCCAGTCCGTTGATGACAGCCATGAAGCAGACCAGACAGTTAATTCCAGTTACGGCTGTCTGCGCGTGAACAAACTGCGATGGGGGGAAGGAGCAGATGGAGGCGGTGGAAGCGCCGAAGGGGGGCATCATGTCACCGTCCTGCCCCCTCCCCCAGCAGGCTCCGCTCTCCCCTACGCGGTCCGCACCCTCTTTTTGCACGCACTTCTCTGAGGGGATCGTGCGCGGAGAGGCGCATCGAAGACTGCTTCTTTGCCGCCCGGTCTCTCATCCGACACTGACAGTGGGGACATCCCCTCGCGCGTGTCCTGTAGGTAGTCCCTCCCCCCTTCCCTCCGTGTTCTCATTCCACCACCTAGTCGCATGCTCGACCGACAGCACCGTCGGAATGTGCGCTTTTAGCCACAGACAGGAGGCCGCAGTCGCGAGCTAGATAACCCTCGTGGTGAGACTCTACGGCCAGGATGTCAGGGGTAGAGAGCCATATCCTAATTGTGGCCTCCTCTGCCAGTAGATTGTCCTTTTTAACTCAAATCTGCCGTCGAGTGAGGATCAAAATTCACCGCCCCCAGTTATAGACACGCAAATGAAAAGCATTTTCTTGCACCCAGCGGACATTAAAGGGTGTTTATGGTTGCTTCCTTCGAGATGTGCGTAGTGATATAATCAATACATACAGAGGCTACTTTTTCTTCATGGTCACCGTCGTCGTCGCATTTGTCTTTTTGTGTTTTCGGTAAGGATGCCTTGTATGGCCGTCTAAAAAGAGACCGGAATAGGAACCGCTCCGCCCACTTAAAATGTGTGGCCTTGCGATAAATGTCAGGACAGTTAAATACTCCCGTGTCTTAAGCCTAAAATAAAACGTAACATTAACCTTGATCCTAAACCTAGCCCTCCCATAAACCTAAGCACTTCAGATAACTCGAACCTAAAACTTAGGCCTTAATATACTCCTGATCCTTACCATAACTCTGACCTTAACTCTAACCTTAACCTTAGCCCTAACAATCACCTCAATCCTAAAACTAAATTCCCCGGAATTTGGCGCAAAGCCACATGTATCGTGGGCGGTTCCTATTGCCGTGTCCCGTTTAGGCGGCCATAGAAGACATCCTTACCATGGTAACGGTTATCTTAACCCTAGCCCGATCCTATATCTAACCCTACAGTTAACACGAATCCAACCTTAACCCTTAACACACTCCTGACCCTAATCTTAAACCTAACTCTAAACTTAGCCCGAACACTCTCCTTCATTCTAAACATAATTTCTCCGGAATAGGGCACAAAGCCACATGTATTTTAGGTGGTTCCTATTCCCATGTCCCGTTTAGGCGGCCATATATGACATCCTTCGCATGGTAACTTTCAAAAAAGATGCTCTGCAATTAAACCGCTTACCACCTCACCACCGTGCTTGAATTTATTCATCCTTTGTAGCCTTGGCTTGCTATTCTTTGCCGTTCACACTGCTTTTGACACGAAAATTTTCACATCATTTGATGTCAAATTGCGGCTGGTTGTAGCACGCTTTTTGTGCCAGATCTTGAAGCTGTCCTCCTGCTTTGTCTTTCTATCATCTCTTCTCGATAAGCCATCCTCTCAGCTTCCATGTCGCCTTCGTTTGTAGCATAACGAAGACGACCTTCTGAAGATTAGATGAAATGAAGGAAACCCGAGTAATCGTTTTTTTTTCGTGAGGGAACCGAACGGGTGCTCGGATCTTCAGTGGCTGTTAATAAATAATTTTTTTGCTTTCTTTCAGCCCTGGGTCACGACCACCTGATAGTTGAACATCGGCTGGTGTCTCATCTTTATCACTGCCCAATCGACATTACTGAAGTTGAAGGCGAAGCGAGTCTCCATGTAAGTAATCAGATTTTGCACAGTTAGCAGCTTTCCGCTGTATTCTTGCCCCGTCTGAACAATAGCCCACAGCCCCAGATTAAAATGCATGAAACTATCGAAACTACTACTACTACTTCAACTACTACTACTACCACTACTACTACTACTACTACTACTACTACTACTACTACTACTACTACTACTACTACTACTACTACTACTACTACTACTACTACTACTACTACTACTACTACTACTACTGCTACTACTACTACTAATACTACTACTACTACTACTACTACTACTACTACTACTACTGCTACTACTACTGCTACTACTACTACTAATTACTACTACTACTACTACTACTACTACTACTACTACTACTACTGCTACTACTACTACTAATACTACTACTACTACTACTACTACTACTACTACCATTACTACTATCACTACTACTACTACTTACACTGCTGCTACCACCACCACAACAACTACCATGATTATCATATATATTACGGGTGGTTCCTGTTCCCATTTCCTGCCACGAGGACCATATAAGTAATATATAGAGTATTAATTTCATTTATTCTACTGGTTTTGCTTTTGGTAACTCTTTAGGCACTCAACGGATTCATCTTCATCGTCTCCTGCGATGGAGAGGTTTTTTCGGTGTGCAAAACCGTGGAACATTATTTGGGATTCCATCAGGTATTCAGGCCCCTCAGCCACTTCTGTTAGAATAATTTATTTGGCAACCCACTTGATGCCTACTACAGTGACCATTTTCGGCCCGCACACTTTGGACACACACCATAGCTTCTAATTACCAGATCCCCCTCCAAGCTAAATTAAAGAAACCGCGCGTCTCTGTCGCCAAAACGAGGCATGGAAGGGGAGGAAAATTTGAGGTTAGTTATTAGACGAAGTGAGCGTGCTTGTCAAGGATCGGAGGCGCTAAAAGGTTGATACTATTAATTCTTGTTCAATCATATTTCCGATAACAGTCAAAATAAACGGAGAAGTCACACACATTTATAAATGGCGTTATAACACTTAAGTTTAAAAACTGATTTAATTCCCCCCTCCCTTATTACCACTTAGGGTAAGGACGCCTTGTATGGCCGCCTAAAAAGGACACGGGAATAGGACCCACCCCGCCTACTTAAAATATGTGGCCTTGTGATAAATTTCAGGACGGGTACATATTCCCGTTTTTTAACGCTAAAGCTAACCCTAACATAAAACTAAACTGTACCCTAAAGGGTGATCCTAGCCTTACCTAAAACATAAACTCTAGAGTTACCACGAACTCAAAAATTAATCCTGACCATAACCCCAAACTGTGACCTTAACCCCAAAATTAAACCAAATCCTAAACTTAACCTTAACCCTCACCTTAATCAGAAACCTAATTTCTCCCAAATTTGGCGCACAGTCACTTGCATTGCAGGTGGTTCGTACTTCCGTCTCTTGTTTAGGCGGTCACACAAGGCATTCTTATCCCGCTTACTTCTGTCACCATATCCTTCTCTATCAAACAGGTCTAGTAAACTTGCATTCGTGTCGTTATGCTAAGAGGTTTTAACAGTTTGTATTTGACCATTGATAGGCCAAATCGTCGCTGAGAGAAAGACGACCCTAGTTAAGTGGCAGAGTTTAACTTCTGTCTCTATCGAACTCATGAAAAAAGTCCACATCCAACGATTCCGCCTGTGTGTAGGTCGCGCAGCGCACTCAATGAGTGTCAAAGACCTTTATAAGTCTGTGTGAAGTTACGAAAATAGCCTATTCCCGATAAATGTTAAGGGGAGAACTCCAAGTAATAAAGGAGAAAAGTTGCTGAAGACAGAACTGTATTAACCTGACGCCGCGGATTCTCACCCGAACCCACCATGAGGGACATGATTATCGCGATAAATGTTCAGCAAAGGCGACCTGCTAGTCGATAAACACGCCTACTAGTACTGAAGCCCCTGTGCTCCCCTCTCCTCTCCCTCCCCACCACCATACATTTCGCTCATTATGTCTCTGACGATTGGCTCAAGGATAAATCAAAAATGTCAAACGAATGAATTTCTTGCTCCAGCAATCGAACATGCCTTCTCACATCTCCCCTTGATATAGTATTAATAAAAAGGATGTTGCAAGGAGTCAGATCTAGCAGAAATGCTTCGTAGTGTTCACACCTCATTCGTCTTCTTTTTTTTCCCAGAAAGAGTATGAGGAGAAATAAATACGGTTTGCCCAGAATTATGCACCAATTAAGTTGTAGGAAGAGGGGAATAGATACCTCCCCTGAAGTAGGCAGATTCAGCCCGATAGAGTTGACTTAGTAACAAGTGAATGGAAGCTTTGCTGGCAAATCCAAAGAGGACCTTCAAAACAAACAAAGCTTTTCCAACAAGCGACACTTTTCGTATGTTAATGCAAGACAGGTGTTTTCTGTATTGTTACTCACAAAAGGTAGGGCACAGTTATGAGCACCTCTCGTATTGCAGGTGGCCTCGCGCCAATTTGGGTTTAGGGTTTAGTTTTGGGGCCAGAGTTGGGATCAAGGTGGTGGTTATGGTTGGAGTTAAACCTGAGACGCGGGAATAGCTACCTCTCTGGAATTTAGCGCTGGCCACCTGCAGTAATGGGCAATACCTATACTCATGTCCAACTACCAAGAAGTTTATCTAGGGATGAGCACCAAGAAGTTGTCGCAGCAGGTGAAAGCGTTCCATGTGTGTGCATTTGGCCCAGCTACGAAATCTTTTTGAGGAATTGACCTCACAACCAATATTTCCGGATTTCGGTCGCCGTGCTGGATTATTAATTGGGATTTTTAGTAAACTACGAACATAATCGGACTGTTGATTGTCTACGTACCGCCTGGCATACATCGCATGCACCTCGATGGTTGACCATTGATTGAACTTTTAGTGTAGCTTTAGTAAAATTGCTGTAACACGTGCTGCTATCTGTGTTAGCACTCTCGGAATTATACGCGGATAGTAACACCCCCATTTCAGGCAAATAAAAATAGGAGATCCTTCTAGCAGACACTACCACCACCACCACCACCACCTCAGAGTTTTGCACTATACATGAAGGGTAATCAGTTGGGTTGCGTGCAACAGAACGCAAAACAAACTTCAATTAGGTCCGGGTTGCATGCAAACAATAAGAGGAAAGACAAGTCAAGCGGTCAGAGACAGGGTGGGAGAGGCTATCGTGACGCCCCCTTCCTTCAACGGCGACCGGACCACGCCCCATTCATTAGTCTCAGTTGCAGAGCACATAGACTGCGTTCACTCAGTGAGCCTTATTCATGCTAACCACCTAGGAGGCTTTTTTGGTGAGTTTAGCGTCTCAGCTACCGCACCTTCGTTGTAAGGTCCATGAAGTGAAAATTATGGTTGAGTGGATTAATACTGCTTCAATCTGTCCCTAGTGTTGACTTGCATGTTATCCTCTCTATTCAGCAGCCTGCTTTGCTCTCGAAGTACTTGGTGATGATTAAAGTCCCAAGTACAACAATATTTCGAGTTTATTCATGTTAATACGACTTAAAACGGAACCTTGTAGAGGGTAACATAACCTTATCTCGTCCGACATTAGGGGTTGACGAGCAGCCCACGAATCACCCAGTCAGCCTTTTTTATTGGCAGAGTAAATGGGTCTTCTGTCTCTCGCACAGGGTTGGATTAGTCAACTAATGAGTAACAGTCAAAATATGCTAGTCACCTCGAGGGAACGCAAAAATCGAACTCACAGAAAAAGAGGAAGACTGTGCTGAAGGTCACTGAGTACTTTAACTCTTGTGTGTGTGTGTGTGTGTGTGTGTGCGCGAGAGAGCGTGTCCTACTGCACCAATGACTAAGACGGTTGCAAAGAGATTTTTATAATGACCAGGTTGGAACATAAAACAGCCGATGTTCGCACATTGTCCCCCGTCCCTTTTGGGTGGCGTACTCTTGGCCCCAAAGAACCCTCGAAGCACGGTGAGACGGTGAGGGACTTGGAGGGACGCACCTCGGCCGAGTGCTGGTTGACGTCTTCTCACCTTGCCCCTTCTGCGTGTGGGCCGGTATGGCACTAGTAAATAGCGCACAATTCAATGCTTATCGCTGCCCCCCTCCCCCTCCCCTCACAAACCGTCACCCCCTCCCTGTTTTTTTTCCATTCCAGTTTAAGCCCAGCAGTCCGTCGTTCCTCCTTTCCCACACAGCACATTTATCATTGCCACTTACCAATCCAAACAGGTGCGCAACTACCAGGTACCACGCTTGTCAAAATGAGTCCACACAAGAAAGTGCTGGGAGAGTAGGAGCGTACACGCAGAAGACCGGTGTGGTGCTTTGAAGACTGAAATTTTGCTGACGAAGGTTGCGTTGTCCACCCCTGTCTAAAACCTGTGCCGTTCGTGTTACAACCGCTGCTCTGTCGGGTGAATAAGCGAATTCTTCCATGGTGCTAGGGGGCTAATAGAGCTTACCTAACCGGAAGGAATGTTCGACTGTATTCAGGGACGATTAACTAAACGGTAGCGCCTGCTGGTTAGGTAGAGTTCGGGCTCTCAACTACGAGGCCTCTAACGCTACTCACGCATATGGGATCAAATTGGTTAGGATTGCTTGTGTTTATGCCTGCGATGACAGGAATCTATCCTTAGTTCGGCGAATCCCTTCCCATATCCAGTAGATGTACTAGTTTATGAAATATTAACCGAAGTTCTAACATGTATTTTCAACTAGCAACTGTTACTTAACTTGCAGCATAATGCAACATATTTCAACCTTGCCAGGGTACCGGCCGCCTGCAACAACCTCACTCGGTAAAAAAATGACTTCGCAATTAGTAGGCATTTTTCCATTGATTTTCGATGCTCTGATAAGTTCAAATATTTTTTATAGAAAAATTACACAAAAATATTGGTTATTGTAATCCTATGGTATTCAATTACGCATTCTTTAATAGTTGTACTTAACCCAAGGGCATTTTGGTTATAAAAAGTTTTTTTAAATTTGTGAATAATTTTGAACCCCAACCTGAATTCAGGGTTTCCAAATTACAAGATGACTATTTTTTGCGTATCGAGAAAATCTTACATTCATATATGCTATTATGAAGAGGCTATAAAAGGCTCTTAAGATTTTGCAATGAATGTGGATAATGTTGTGTCCTTTGCACCTAGCGTTACTAACCGGAATGATACGATACTTGACGAATGGACACTGCACTGTCTTAAAAAGTCTCACAATTTCAACCTTTTTTAAAACAGAAAGAGGCCCTTTCTTCAAGTATAAAATTTGAAGAAGACGTCATTTGCCAACCAGTGAGTACAAGAAAGGAGAAAGTACTACAGTTTGTCTATAAGCTATATTTGAATTTATGACAACATTGAAAATCCATGGAAAAAAAGTGTACTAATAAAGTGTTCATTTTTTACCGGGTGTAGATTTGAAGGTGGCCAGGAAGAAGCTTGTTTAAAAGCCGGTTTCCTGACATGACTGTGATTATGCTATATTATAATAAATTGTACAACTCTACTTAAGCAATCATTTATTCTAGAAAACAAATGTCAGAATTTTGGTTAACATTTAAGGAGGTAGCCCATCTACTGTACACTAGTGGATTTTTGACGACGACCTTTGAGGAAATTCACATACAATGTTTTTTAAAAATGAGTATTTCACTTTTGCTCCCCGAGTGCAAGCGATTATGTGGACCACGGAAGGTCTTTTTAAACCACGGAAGCAAAAGAAGCAAGTAAACGAAGCCAATTGCCTCAGTCTTTTATATTAAAGAAACTACTAACGCTCTTACTTCTTTCTCCTTCCCCCTCCCCGCCTTCAGTCGGATATTCTTCATCAAAGCGTCATGGAGCTTATCCATTCAGAGGACAGGGAGGAATTTCAGAGGCAACTTTCCTGGCAAGCAATGTTACCTGGCGAACACCGCAACCTCACATTGCAAGAAGTAATATCGCCAGGTGAGAACGCTAGTCGACATTATCTACTTCAGAAGGAGTTGACTGCCCATCTACTTCCAATCAGATGACCAAAAGTCATTCTCCATTCTGAAAAAGGCCATCGTTTATTTTCTTGCCTCCATATTGGCAGACCTAAAAGCACGCTGTGCATAAGAGGGCTGGCCACAGCCCGATTTCACTACCCTTCCCCCTACTGCTTTCTCAAACGCCTAGAGCAGCAGCAGCAGCAGCCGTACTTTCAGTAGCAGTTAACGGTGGCGGTAACTGATAGACTCGGGCACTGAAAGAAGAAGAAAGGCGATTTAATGGCATGCTTAAAAAGCAACAGCTCTCCTTCCCCTCCTAATGCAGCCACCTGTGCCCTAGTACTCCGCCCACCCGCTCACCGGCAGCCAGCCTCCGCCTCGGAAATGACGAAGTAGTTTTTCCGACGTAATGGACGAACCCATGCCCACACTTAATATGGACCAATCAGAAACTAGGGGTCGTCGGCTGCCGTTACCCGCCCCTGTCCTCCGAGGATGCAGGAGACTGCGCGGCCCTGGATCCTGATGGGGATGACGAGGAAGGGGGGTGGTTGGAGGTGGGGCGGCAGAAGCCCGTAGCTCTCTGTTTAGTTTGCCTAATCGGTCCTCGTGTCCAAAAATCATTAAGTGGAAGAAACCTGCGGAGCATATTTGAAAGGAGGGCAATATAATGCAGCAGTCATGTTCTATCTAAAAAGTGTCCGAGGGGAAGGACCTAGTAAGTCCATGGCAGCTTGCGAGCACCAACTAGCCTGTCAGAACGAATGCCTTCAACTTTCGGTTTATTTGGAGAGTCTGGTTGACCAGTTGGTGTCAAAGCACTTAATTCAGAATAACGCAGCATACATTTAAGTGGTGAACGAGCCAGTCAGCCCTAGACTTATCGATTTTTTTGTTTTTCACTTCCCCTATTGGTGGCTACCCGGCGTTTCCGAGGCCTGCCTGTTTTGTCGTTTGCGAATGATCGCCCTGGCAATACCAATTTCGTCAACGTGACCACACAAGAAGTTATTCGTATTGTCTGCGGATATTGTTCAGAAGTAACTGTCAAGCACGTTTTCTGGATAGGACTGGAATGCCTTTCCCAACAGTCCTACAGAGCCGGTAATATTGCTGCGGCAGCGTCGATTGATATTTTACCATTTCGTGGAGAAAGTAGTTGTCAAACTTTCCGGTAATGTAGGAAAACTGTCAAGACAAATGGTGACAGCAAAGTGGTACCTGTCCTAATTGTCCGAAATACCATACACGTTCAGTTCGAATTGAGCTATTCGAGCAACTGCATAAACGCTAATTTTCTTGATCCAGTGCAGCAGGGTTGCTTAGGTTAACGCGATTTAATGATGAGATATGGGCATAAACAATGAGGGAATAAAATTATAGACAACAAAAAGGGAGACTGTCGGGTATTTTATTCTACCTATAATACTAACGGCTATTACGCTGCTGGAGGGTCTCAAGAGTGAGCCCCAAGACACAATGGAACGAATATGTCCCGTAGAGCGATTGGCTAGCGACCTCTACCACAGTGAATAGATCCGATCACAACCGACAGGACAACGAGCCCATAACTCAATGGTTAGGGCTTTCGACTTCTAATCAAATGGACGTGGGTTAAAGCCTCAGGGGTTGTGAAACCCTGGGGTTGGGTAAGGCTGGCTGATGACGGTTAATAAGCCAAAAGTGGCCGTCCTAGTCTCCTTTTTCTTTCTCGGTAACGCTCTTATGACCTCATGGTAGAGAAGCGAAGATTGAAAATTAATTATTGAAAGGTAGTGGTGGTTCAATAAATAGAAACAGTCGTATTTCACCTGGAACCCATTCTGATAAACTCCAAAGATTTGTTTAATTGCCGGTATTTTCGTCCAGTAAAACTGCTCTAAAGTTCTGTGTATTATACTGTAGTTGAATTGACGAATAACAGGCCCCCACTGATAATCCGAGGAAGTCAGGTCAATGGTGGCTTCAGTCTTAACAGTGAAAGTTAATGCCTCCTAATGTAATAATATCTTTTTAATTGTGGTGACAGGGAAATCGGCAAGGTACCGTTTGCATCGTACAAGTGAACTCGGGCACAGTTCAACTTCTTACCTTTTTCCATGATATCGGTCTCGATTGAACCAGAGACTACAGAAAGCTAATGCTTTTAAAATAAAATTTACAAGAAGTCTAGTCTCGAGATTTAAAGTGACTGCTTTCCTTCGATTTCCGAAGCTTACAGCCACTTGCTCCAGCGATGCTTCACCGTCCGCTTTCGATGCCTACTGGACAATACTTCCGGCTTCATCGTGAGTTTATTTCTCTTTGTCTCTTTCCAGTCAAGGATTCTCCATAAAATTATTTCAGTGTGTGCAATCAAGCGTCATTTATTAATAAGGGTTGTTGTTGGCGTACAGTTTGTAGTCTGTACGAGCTTTAGGTCAATGGCAAAATCGTCTCCCATTTGGCTTCCGTTCTATAATCGGAACAGGCCAGTGAACTTCATTTTTACGTGACTTTTTTACATTTCTCTTGAGTACCCCTACCCAAATTCACCTAATTTCAAGAAATACTAGTATAGAAAATGGCATCCAGTAAAAAATACTCTAGTTTTAACTTTTTACCCGTATTCACCAGTGGATTGTTTAAACTCTCTGATTATACCCTTGTAGGCATTGAAGTAGTCAAATTTGGCAAAAGAACACTTTCTATTATTCAGAACCAGGCCTCTAAAATAGTAGACAACACGATAGGAAAGTGAAAGATGGAAAGCAACAAAGAAAAAAAACAATGGATGGGGACTGAGGGTGCCTGAACGCGTCACTTAAAAAGGAGGAGGAATTGTGGTCTAGTGCTGAGGTTAGGGGACTTCGGGGGGGGGGGATGTTCAGTGGAATTTAGACATTCTACCACCATGTGGTATTATGTGAGCAGGATCACGTGTGGTTCCGTTTGGATTTAAAAAATTGGAGGGCTCAAAAAAACGCCTTCTACGCACAAGGTTGGGTTGGCTGGCAGTTCGAACGTCGATTTCGACGAGGTCTGCCGTATGCTCCACACCAGGTGGTGCAGGGACGGTGACTTGCGCGTGAATTAGTTTTAAGTGATAGTAGCCTTGCGCTGCAGCTACCGCACTCTCTCCTCCTCCCCCACCTGAGCCCGGTGTCAAGACACGCACAAGGTTGGGTTGGCTAAGCATACAACCACCGCCTCTGTCGTCGTGACTATCCATTGACGTAGGAATTTTCGGTGTATTACAGGCACTTAAGATAAGTCGAGTGACCTTGTCTACGTCTACTAGGTGACTGCTGTCAACCCAGCCAGCCACTATTGCGTCGCAAATTAATTTCACCGTGCCTCATTTGACTCAAAGGATGATGTTTTCTCATCTGTTGGAGCGTGCACATCGGGGACATAACTCCAGCTTGCGTAATCTCTTTCTACGGTGCTGCTTACATTAGTTTTCCCGGGTTGCCACTAGCCCATGGCAGTTCGACCCGACTTCTGTTTTGCTCATCTGTACAATTGTAAATCCTAAATGTAATGAGCGACTTTTAAATTATTATTCTCACTAATAATGGAATTTTATTCTGGATTTTAGGTGATGCATTAACATAGAAGCTTCTTGCCTCTTTGTTCAGTAAGCAGTAAAAAGGAAACAAAAATTTAGTTTATCTCATCGAGGAACATTTGAGGCATGGATCAATAAGTACGTGATACGAGGACTCTGAAACATGACCATTTTATGCCCGGTTCTATCAGCGTATGCAGCCAATATTTTTGGTTAAAATAAGGATTAATAAATGGATGAAGGCTCTCTTTGGAAGAAGCATTCATAGTGGAAAAATGCTTAGTCCAAGTTACCTTAATCCGTCGCTTAAATTTTGACGCAAGATGAAGCTAAACTCTGCTACTAACAGAGTGCTCATATAAATATACATAATAAAGTTTGCCATAGTTTCCGAAGGAACCTTTTTCCTTCGAAATACACATAAATGTACACCTGGTTTCATGGACAGCCTCCCGGATTCTTAAATTATACTTTGTTGCATTTGCTAGACGTTGGAAATCAGCGGCAGACTGCAGCTTCTCCACGGTCTTTCTCGGACCTACCCGAATTCAAACAATAAGAGCAACAGCGCTCTAAATTCAGGCGCCGCCCACTGCCCCAATCGAGGCTCAAGCGCTCAAGCGGGCGGCTCTCACGGCTCCGGAGATCCCGTAATGCTGCTGCAGGGGGGCTATGGAGCCTCTAGTATGGGACTCTTTGGAGTCTGTAGCCCCCTGGGTTCACTGCCTAGTCTGGACGGTTCACAGCGCGAGGCTTCCTTCAAGACGAAGCACACCCTCGATCTCACTATCACGAGTATGGATTCTCGGTAGGTCAACTGCAGTTTCTTTTGACGGTCGCGTAATAAATATATAGCCTTACACAGCCACTGCAGTTAGGAGTAATGAACTCGCATGTCCTGCATAAATTTAGCGTGCGTGCGTGCTGTCCAACTCTTTTTGTTATCCAAGGCCCAAGGAACTCTCCACCCGTCAAAACATCCTAAAGGCTAGAGTTGAGGCTAGAGTTTCCGCACCTGACGGCTGCATACGATTCATTTTCATGACTGGAAGTCATCCGAACACCGCAACCCCAGTGGTAGCCAGGAGTTCCTTGACGTTAAATCGATAGGGTAGGAGTTTTGGACGAGCGGTAACCAGGCGTCAGGCAGAGGATATGGCCTGGGCTTTTCTATCCACTGGACGTCAGCTTTCCACGCCGATGTCCGCATTTGGCCAGACCGAAAGTATAAGTAAGTAAGTAAGTATAAGTATAAGTAAGGATAAGTAAGTAATGGCACAATCAACGTCATCCATGACAGAGAAGTGAAGGAATAAATCACGAATTTGTGTGAGACGCTTATTTTCGCTTAAGAATTTTTCACTAGGGATACATCTTATCCAACCAATTGCTTACAGGATGTATTCAAGAAACTGTTTTTTTCCTCCCCCAGCGCGCAAACGCTCTTTTACTTTTCTGGGAAGGAGAACTCTAAAGTGAAAGTCTACGACCTCATTCATCCAGATGACCTTCAGTACGTAGCCAAAGGACATACCGAAGGTACGAAAAACAATCTATTTTTATCTCCACAAGAACTTATTCATGAGCTAAGCTTATATAGTTTAACATCAAGACAGTTGGGCATTTTTCCTTCCTTAAGCAGAAATAGAAATCTTGTAATTTATAACAGGCCAGTGTACTTGTAACCTAGTAGGCAACTGATAGTCTTTGGTGACAGTCGAGGTTAAAATAAGGAAGGAACAGGAATAATTAACGGGCTAGCCAGTCTGATTCAAGGTCGGTAAATCCTAGTAAAATCAGTTGATAAGCCAAGACAGATGGTAAATTGAGTCTGGCAGAACGACCAGAAGTAACTGCCATTTTATGCACTGTAGTTTGTGAAACCGGATCGATTGGTCTTCTCGCACATCGATGGCTCTCTAAAAACGGCAATTGGATCTGGTTGCAATCCCGGCTCAAGGTTGTCTACAAGAACAGCAAAAAAGACCGCATCATTGCAATTCATCGAAAACTTGAGTAGGTTGCCTGCACGCCCCCCAGTCATTTTGTTTCCACGACGCATGCAGTTAATCCCTAATTTAGCACTTTATTTCTGCTTTATATGTTATTTTTAGGGATTCGGAGGGCAATGAACTCTACTATCGGCGTAATTCGGAGTATAAACTTCCCTTCCCACTGCTGGAACCCGAGACACTACTTTCGGAGGACGATGTCTCAGATTTCTGCACTGGCAGCACAGTTGAAAGCACCAATACCGCCACCGCAGCCTCCGCTGCTGCCTCCACACAACAAAATTCCTCAGATAACTCAAAAGCCTCTACATACAAGGAAATAAAGTCCCTCTATCTGGATGAGATTCAGCCAACTACAACCAACTCCGCACATGGCGTTACAGGAGCCAGCAGACGGAAACTCTGGGAAGAGTTTCCAATCTCTTCAATAACGGCGTTACAGAAGGAAGCCAGCGAGAAGACCTCAAGACTGACAACTCCGAAAATAGACACTCCAGGCTCGACGACCACAAACACTCGCAATGGTGGAAACAATCATCGTCGTTTCCGTAACCAATTGAAAAACTACCTGCAGACTACCAGACGTCGCAAGCCACAATTAAAGTCAGCAACCTCTAAAAAGACCGCTCGACCTGTTCCCCCGTATGGCGTACGAGGTGCCAAGCAGGCTGGAGACGCGGACAACAACAGTAGCTGGTACGCTTATCGAAACCTGCTTACGCGCAACCCCACCCTAGGATTTTTCGGAGTGCCAAGAAATTCCACCCGAAATCCACCCACTGTGCAGACCACAGATGCACGCCTCTCCGAATACTCCCTCTTTCATCAAACTTATGCCTCCTCGTGTGGGTACCCGAATCAGTTGGTTCGAGGATACGAAGCTGGTCAAGCATCCCCTCGAGTCTGGGATTTGGAGGCACAAGGAGGCCTGCGGCGGAAACGAGAAGCTGACTTTGATCTTAGCGCTGGGGTAATGTCAGCAATGACGGGAGATCAGCAAGCTCTCGGCTACCCCACCGTGCATTCTCACTACAATCCCCTAATTCATGGCATGAATGGCGACTACAGTTCGGCCTATGAGGCTTATTCAGCGGCTGTGGCGGCCGCAGCCGTAGTTGCTGCAGCCAGCGGACAGAAATCAACAGGAATATGGTTGTAATGGTTCCGTAACGCAATCCCCCGACTCGGAAACCCTTCAGGTTGAGCGTCTCTACGACGGAGCGGCACGCGTTATTCATAGTCCTAACACCACAACCACCTACTCTGGTTCTGGAATGGAGCCGGCAAAGGAGACGCTGTTGGGACAAGGATATCCCTTACAACAGGCGAACATTGCTCCTCTGCCTTCCAAGGCTGAACTTGGTGTGGGAGCCTTCAGTGACTATCACAGTATGCTCACCCACCATGGCCAGAAACCAGAGGGTTTGGAGTACCGAAAACTGGATGCGGAAAGAGAGTTAGTGTCCAAACTAGGTATTTCCGGTGGTGGCAGTCAGTGCCAGTCCCTGCGTCTCTCCTCTTCTGCCTCATCAGCCTCGGCCACTTCGTCTGCTTCGGTCACGGCTGCTGTCCCTGACCAAACGCTTGATGCGGAGAACGATGCGCTGCGACTATTTAAGGTCAACGGAAGATCAGCTCAGCCCTGGTTTTCGCATCTCGGCTCATTTTCTACCAACTCGGGACCTGGGGAAAGTGAACAAGGGCTTTATTCGAACTTTTCGGCCTCATCGTCCGATAACACGACAAGAGATGCATCTTGGTAAGCAACATTTTTCCCCTATATTAATTCCGACGCTTTATAATGTCCTAACTCCAGCATATTACGTATTCAAACGGGATTGTCACTGGGATCAAACTCCACATCTTAGCTTTGCCCTGAATGCATCGAAACATAAAGCTGAAAGTTAGGCACAATTCTATAAAAGAAAACAGTGGCCTGATGATGAGGAACTGAAAATTAGCCTGAACATTAGCACTTATGTTTCCTCGACCATGGAAAAAGTACTGCATGGAGTTTTTATTTCGTAATCAGCGAGAATTCAAGCATATTTCCTGTATCATATCGGGTTCGTAGAATTCAAAAAAGACCATCGAATAAACCAGCTGCTGTTTAGTAGGGGAAAATACGTAATTAAGCATTCACTCAAAAGAATTTTGGTTCATATACTCAAAGGCATAATACAGTAATCAACGAACTAGCATAAATGCTTCAGTTTACAAACTATCCTCCTAAGCTTTGCACGCTGTCAGCCTTGGCTTAACTGACCAAGAAGGATATTCGACCAAGGTGTGTAGCTCGATAGGACACGAAACTAAGCACCAGAACGGAAACGTTTACCTGACAGAAGCCCATTCCTTATCGTGTTCTCCAACAGGTCAACGGAAAAATTTTAATTTATAAACGTAATCTCGAAAAAGATTTAAAAGACTGAAACGATTATTTCTAGCTGATTTGTCATCATCAATTTGTCTTATCCAAATCCCGTACTTCAAAGGGCCGCAAAAAAGTGAGTAGTTGAGCATGCTAAGTCTAATGCCCTGCAGACCGAGTCACCGGGTTCAACCCGCGTCAGGTGAGACTGGGACAACTCTAAATCATGTGGATGTTGCGCTTAACTGAAAGAGTCCTTCTAATACTAAAAGACTCGGCAATTTTCCTTCCTAATATTAGACCAGTGAGGCCCACATCTGCGTAAACCAGCTTTACTTGCACTCGAGGTGGCTTACACCGGGTTGGACACGAAAATACGGCCTTCTGTACTGCTGGTGGTCTGGTAATAATTTCCAAGGTGTACCTATTTCCGTGTCCTAACTGTAAACCTATTTCTAACACTAACTCTCATAACAAGCAGCCTAACCCTAATCAGCCCTGTAATTTCGCGTAAGCCCATTGGCAACGGGGAGGAGGTCATTAGTCCCTTGTCCTACCAATCTCAAGAGCCAAAACCTTTTGCTTATCGGAAGGACTCTAATAGACCCAGTACTGGAAAGCATATTCGAGGTGCATGATAGTAAGGGCGCTAGTCTTGTATTTTTAGGTTCCAGTCGTGAGCTGGGCAGATGTGCAGTTTTCAGTTGCCACCACGTTTTCGATAGCTTCAGGAGACCTCTCATTTACATGTTTCCTTTACTTCCTATGTGTACATTTGCCTCACGCTAGGATTCCTCTTTAATTGGCTACGCGGCAACTGATTTGTGTTTTTACAGAATGACCTAACATTGACGAGACCCTAGTCAGATGTGTTGAGCAGGTGAAATAACAACTTGGATTTTTATTCTTTTTTAAATATCCCGTCTGTCAGTTCTTTCGAGAAAATTAGACATCCAGTGTGAGTGATTAATGTCTTCTCCGAGCTCCGACAACCAACCTATAGAGGAAGGAAGTTTGCCGAAAGAGGACAATTGGAATGTTCATGTGGGACTATCATTTCTTTGTCCACCTCTTACAATTGCCTCTATTTAATTTAATTTTCAGTTACTTTCCCGAGCTTTCCAACCACAATTTCTACAATGACAGCCTGCTCCCTTGGACCCATTTTGAGAACCGAGTAAGTATATGCATAATTTCAGGAGTATTTCTCGTTCAAGTTAATAATATTTTGAGTCTAGCATCCTCCCGAGCACGTCAGGTCATGCTAAAATGTGATACTTTGGAATACGGAGGACCCCAACCCTTCTTTTAAATTTCTTCAATTTCTCGTATAGCGATCCTAACCATACAGCGCATTCAGCTTGCGTCCAGTCTTAGATGAACATATTTGGGCTGTTAGTTATAAATGTGGTCTTCTTCTTTTGTTTGCATAACAGCAGACCATCTGCATCGACGAGGCCAGTTTATGCGATGCCTCCAGATACCAGCTAGGCTTTACAGCAACCACCTAGACGAGGGTTGTTGCTTCGCGAGTCTGTTTGCGTCGCATCAACAAGAGGATGGGGAAGAAGAGGACCACAGCTGATCTGGTTCTGGCAGTGACTGCGGCCAGCGAGGTTCATGTGCAATATATTCGACTTAAAGACTGCACCCAGTTTATGTACATTCCACACAATGATCATTTTATCAGCCTTCCTATTTTCTTCGACTCACACCCAAATAAACCACTATCTTAAAGGCTGTTTTTTTAACAAATTTCTTCGACTTTTTAATATCTTTGTGTACGTGGCCTCGGTAACTACCCCACCTCCGCGACACGGGCGGTGCACTTCTGCTCACCCCAATAAAATAAATCACGCGCAGGTCACCGTCCTGCGTCCTACGCACGGTGGATATCCTTGTTTGCCCTCTAAACGGGCCGCGTGGTAAATGCGCTGGACCAACATGGGGGCCAAATCAGGGTGCGGCAGGCGTTATTATTATTTGGCACGAGGTCCCATAACAAATGCCGACAAGGGGGGGGGGGAGGGCGTGGCGGACATGGGCACTTTTAGGTGCCGGTTCATTCCGCACCCCGCTCTCCCACTTCGGGGAGTGCCCGACCCCACCTCCGGTCGTCTTGACACCGGACACAGGCAGGTAAGGGAAGAGAGAGAGAGAGTCTGCGTGTGGCAGATGCTGTGCAACTCTATTATCACTTAAAACTAATTTGAGCACAAGTCACCATCCATGCACCACCAACCTGTGGAGCATACGGTTGACATCGTCAGACTACGACGGTCGAACTGATGGATATCCTTCTTCACAAATGTTAAAATTTCGCTGCCTATTAAATGGGGTTGGGTTCCATGCACATATTCGCAGTAGGAAAATGGGGTAACTTCGATTGTTCTACCTACTAGTCTCACAAAAATTCAATGTAATGCACATGGCAGAGCCTACAAGTGGTAAGCATTCCTATTGTTCTAGGTAAGTTATGTTGCGGTTGAATGTGATCGATGAGACCGATGACTTGCTTAACTCCGGTCTCTTTTTCATTAGGAATTGCTTATAAAGCCGCCGGACAGGACATGGGTACAGGAAACACCTGTGATAAAGGTGACTCTGAGCAAAATTGCAGGGAACTTGTGGTTAGGGCAAGGATCAGGGCTAGGGTTATGGTTTAGTGTTCGGGTTAGAACGCGGGAGTGGTTGGCCTTCGAGGAACTAAGAGTAAGGCCACCTGTTTTACATGTGGAAGACGTTCCGAATCCGTGTCCTATCGAGGAGGAGAATAAACACAATGAATTCCGAACGGATTTCTTTGCGGAAGTTAATCCGCAATCATCGAGCTGCATTTAAAGGTGTTTAGTTCGAGTTTTTGGTATTGCGAGCAGGGCGAGGGTGAATCGGAAATGTATGTCTATAATTAATCCAAGAGAAAACCGAGGAACAGAGGGAAGGCCATTTGTTCCAATCCATAGTCCGTGTCTACAGGAAGAGCTGTGCAGTATAAAGGTGAACCTCAAAGAGGCTAGGGAAGTTAAATGGAACAAGATTTTCTAGGCTGTTTAAGGTTGTCTAGTTTATTGCCAATTGTAAAGGATTAAAGTACATAAATTCCTTAGGGCCACCGTGGTCTACCGTTTTCCCTGTCGTGAGATTCTCTTGTTTCCCCAGAACCCAACCCATATTCTGCTTAGGTGCTATGCAGTTCGGGAGTCCATTAGTTTCTGGGGAGTACCTCGGCGTGGCCAACAGACGCAGCTTCAGGAATTACGGCTTCAGCTACATTGGAAAACTGGATTGCAACTGTTGAGCCCACTACACCGCCATTTGGTTTCGACAGGACACGCAGACATGAAACGTCAGCTTTTTGTGATTAATGAAAAGAGAGAACATACTTGTGATTTCGAAGCAAAAAGGATTTCCAGCCGAGGAACTTCGGAAATCAATCTCCTCATCCCGAGGTTCTTGTTATCGGTCATGGCATATAGCAATCGGCACGTCACATACCCTCAGCCTTATGAGGCCATAAGGTTGATGCTGTATTTGAGTCTTAAAAAATAGACAATCGAAAAAACAACCCGAAACGTTGGACAGAACATAAACTTGTTGCAGTGAGTTTATCCTGTTTCGCAGAATTGTATCTCAGAACTTTCCTTTTGCTTAGTAAAACTGATCTTCCAAGGCACTGGCTGCCTCTAATGTTAGTTTAGGCCTCGGTGGCCAGAATTGTAACTCCAAACGAAGCACCGTGTACCCAACCAGAGAATTTGACCAGACCTGTCGCTAGTAAACCCTAATTTCCACTCTGAGAATAGGTGATTTCTATTGCTAACGAGATAAGAAAATAATCGTTATAAGTGCCTATGGCAGTCGAGGTTAGCGACTGCATCTTCTTGCGCACACGGCTGCATCACCGAAGAGCGCCATAGGTCATGTTCGACCTAATAAAACAACCTTCCTAACATCCCGTATGGAGACTTCGAATGCACATATTTTACATAGTGCTGTCTCTACGAAATATCTTAGGTGGATAGGCAAAATAAAAAAGACCACCTTCTGTTTCCCGTACAAAGTCAAACATTTTTTAAAACAACTCCAAAAACCATGTTGAATAGAGATTTTACGCCTTGTTTATGAGAAACTGTAAGAAGAGGTGCATAGGTTTCAATTTAGACGGCCGCCTTCTGAGTAGAAGGAGGGTAGGGCTGAGCTGGTTCGTGTGAGTTTGCGAACCAGAGAAAGGGAATTAAGGTGGAGAACAAGACTCGAGCCTACAGTCCCAGCAAAAAAGGCAAAGTTAAATGGGCGTTTGAAATCGGCTCATCAAAATTGGTGCAGTAAAACACTGACTGCAAGACGAAGATTTACCAAAAGTTGGCGACTATTTTGACTAAAAAAGGCTGGAAAGGCGGCATATTACTACCAAGAACGTCAAATGACACACGTTAAAATAGTAATGTATTACAAGCATGGTAGCACTTTTACAAATGTATGCCTGCACGACAGTGCCCAATTGATGAGTCTGCTCTGGGAGCGGAAACCGCGACTCCAGTAGTCTACGTCAGAACAGCCACAGAGGCAACCGAACCTGCGTTAAAATCAATCCTTGCGGAAGTCACACGCCGACCTAAAGCAGCCATTCAACGCCTCCTCATACCACCCAGGGATAAACTGTCGCCAATCGACGAATCGCAGTCTGTCTACAGCGTTACTTGTCGCAAATGCTCAATCCCTCATTGCTGCGTCAAAAAACAATGGACGTGCGCCAGTAGTGGAGGGGAAAGATATTCGTGCAGAGGATGGCGAAAATACAACCTTAAAAAGGACCACCAGTTTTTTTTCTACACGCTATATAAATAACCAGACGAGCTTTAAACAGTCAATCTTAGAAACGTAAAAGTCCCCAATGGTAGTTCTTAACTCATTTACCCTCATTTGAGTGTTTATTCCGAGGGGTGCTTCATCAGCAATGGCAGTAGGTAATTAAATTATACGTTTTTAATCAAGATAAAAATTCTAAATTATTAGGACAAAATAGCCTGATTGACTTTATTTAATGATAAGGGCCACATCATAATTAAAACCTTATAATAGCAAACCATAAATCCAGGTAATTACTGATTACTTATTTTGTAGGACCCTTTACAATGTAAGCAAAAACGCCATGGGCGCTTTGTTCAAGAGCCCTGCAGAAATTCCTAGGAATAAATCCGCGAAATAAGGTAGATGCTGGGTCGGTAAGGATGCCTTTTATGACCGCCTAAACGGGACATGGGAAAAGGATCGCCCATGGTATATGTGGCTAAGTTTAGAGTTAGGTTTAAGATTAGGGTCAGGAGTGTGTTAAGGGTTAAGGTTGGATTCGTGTTAACTGTAGGGTTAGATATAGGATCGGGCTAGGGTTAAGATAACCGTTACCATGGTAAGGATGTCTTATATGGCCGCCTAAACGGGACACGGCAATAGGAACCGCCCACGATACATGTGGCTTTGCGCCAAATTCCGAGGAATTTAGTTTTAGGATTGAGGTGAGTGTAAGGGCTAAGTTCAAGGTTAGAGTTAAGGTCAGAGTTATGGTAAGGATCAGAAGTATTTTAAAGCCTAAGGTTCAGGTTCGTGTTATCTGAAGTGCTTAGGTATATGGGAGGGCTAGGGTTAGGATCAAGTTTTATGTTAAGGTTACGACACGGGAGTATTTAACCGTCCTGACATTTATCCAAAGGCCACATATTTTAAGTGGGCGGAGCGGTTCCTATTTCCGGTCTCTTTTTAGACGGCCATACAAGGCGTCCTTACCATTGGGTCTTCGGTCTACGAAGTAGTCTGTCATCATCAAAACGAAAGTCATTAAGAAGGGTTCTTCATGGACTCAGACCTCAGCTGTATTCTCACATTGGCGATGTCCTCAAATACAACTGCGACGCATCAGGTAAATAGATTACTCTTCCCACAGATATACGTTACCATTTATCCTTCAGGTAAGATGAGAGTTTGTTCTGTTTTGTCCGGAAGGTCCGATGACCGACTGATGGTTTGGTGGTCGGTCCGCAATGACCGGTACGTAAATAAAAATTTTGGTCTGGCCAAAATCTTTTGGGGAAAATCGATGTAGTGGAGTTCTTCGTTTGCTTGCTTGGTACTATCAGGCTTCGCAGCTGTACCTTAACGCTTCCACACCATGCCTACCATTTAAACAAGATTGCCGCACCAGTGTGGTAGATCATCGGCTTGACTTTTACGAGTTCGAATGTACGCTAGTTGTCCAGACTGTTCACAAAATGGTCACTACTGAAGGCTTCCTTGTTCGTCTGCCAGTCCTCAGCACTACCGCTCGCTCTAATACGGTTAAAAGTTCAAAAAGCAAGTCGAAGTGAATTATTGCTACACGAAAATACTGGAATAATTTCACACAGAACGTCCTAAACATTGTGTGAGGGCGCTTAGCATAATATTTTGACGGATTTCGGGGGCCTCAAGTTGAATTCAATGCTGTCTTTGACACAAAGATGGTGCTTTTATTATAGCCAGGCACCCACAACACGTACTGGATAGCTTGTTGCAAGAGTCTCCCTTTCGAGTCATTTGTTACTGTCTTTAAATGAGTAGTGGTGTCGGAGGTATCGTCAAGAAGGTGTTCCTTTCAACGGTAGATGAAGTAGCATTCCAAGGAATGGATATTCGTTATTGGTAATATTTTTCTAGACTCTAAACCGCTTGCCAATCGTAAGTTTACCTTGCAAACCAGATGAAAGACAAGTTGGGTTATCGAGCGGAAAGATGGGTCATTGGTGGTTTACTGCTTAACAGTTTGAATAATAGGCGTTAAATATTTACAGTCTAGGTGCGGAATTGCTCCAAGTAAGGCATGTTGTGCTAAACGAGAGGTTTGGTAACTAGCATTTTGTGCACAGCAACCTTTCAAGTAAGATGGGGTATTATTATGGCTGTTTTAGGCCATGTGCTATTCAGACACTTGCGACCAATTCTCACATCAAATGACTGACCGGCACAGACAAGGAACTTATGCCTGGGGAAGGGAAGAGAGTGTGAGGTTGATTCTGGGAACTGCGTTCTCCCGGCAATCAGCGCATAGTTCTCACTATACCCCATCTGACACGTTTGAATCAATCACGGTGCGCTAAGGGTCGTGTATTGGAAGGCTGCCAAATGATACGATACTTCGATCGTCCCGGGACTGAGAGTAAGTCTACAAGGGATCCTTTTTTTCTACATCTTCTATGGCACACCCATTCATTTGGGATCCACGCAGCAACTTCTGTGGGAAATCCTGGTTCATTTTGCGCGGGCATAAATAGACTGTGTAGCTTTGTCGGCCACTAAGCCCGATCCTGTGTTCGACCTTTTTTGCCGCTGTCATGACGGCAGGATCGAGTGGGTGAGGGAGGAGAGAGTGCGGTAGGTGCCGTGCAAGTCTAGTATTACTATAAACTAATTCACGAGCAAGTCACCCCTCCATGTTGCGGGGCACATTTTTTGCATCATCAGTAACGATGGCCGAACTGTCATGTTCACTGATGAAATTTTAATTTGTTTGACCACTTGTGAAAAACTCTGTGGCTTCGGTGGGATTCGAACCCACGCCAGCTAGTGGAAGGCTTTAGTACAGCCAGCGCCCTAGCCAACTGAGCTACCAGGCCCTACCAGGAGCCGTGAGTTTAATCACACTTGGGTCAAGTTACCTGTCCAGCCTACTGCAACATATGGAATCCACCAATTCTGATACAGTAGGCTGACTGCCAAAGCAGGATTTCTTAAGCAATAAATCTAGAATCCACCAGATGACTACCAGGCACAATTTATTAATAGATGATTTTGGCAGACTTGAATAATTCGTTTGAACCACTTATGACCCCCATGATTGCTTAGGAAATCCTGCTTGGGCAGTCAGCTTACTGTATCGGAATTGGGGGATTCCATACGTTGCAGTAGGCTGGGCGGGTAACTTGACCCAAGTGTGATTAAACTCACGGCTCCCGGCGGGGCCTCGTAGCTCAGTTGGCTAAAGCGTTGGCTGTATTAAAGCCTTCCACTAGCTGACGTGGGTTCAAATCCCACCGAGGCCGCCATGTTTTTCACAAGAAGGTCAAACGAATGATTCAAATCTGCCGAAATTTAAATTTATGTTCCTTACCAAACCCGTCTAATAAAATCGGAATGTTGAAGGTTCATTGCTAACGTGACATATCACACGACGTAGTTGGTGTTCAGAGTCCTGGCTATTGATGGAATTTTCTTGAAATCTCAGAAAAACGAAACTCAAATAGGCGGAGAAATTGATAAATTCAAAGCCCTTTCTGGGACCTTCTAAAGTTTGCCAGAAAACCGTAAAACTTCCTTTTATAAATAGGTGTATTTTCCATTCCGTCCAATATGGACAGTTTCAAAATTTGGGTTGTTCGGTGGAATAAAAATCAGTTGTCATTTAAAATCTAAAAATTGGATGAAAATCGATAAGCAAATGAAATTGTAAAAGAACATCGATAGGATTGGTACCTGTAGTTATGTCCTTTCGTACTCAAAAAAGGCTGTTTAACTTTATGACAGGTCTTTTTTATTTTTTTAGGAAGACCTTTATGTTGGTGCCCTCTTCATTTAAGTGCTGAGCAGGCGTAACTGTCCTCTGAAGCACTTTTCTTTGATTTAATTTAAGGTTTTGATAGAACACGGGGATAGAGATCGCTCCCCGTAAAAGAGGGAGGCTCTGCGCTTATTCCAAGTAGGATGCTTATTCCCGTGTCCTACCTCTAAATCTAACACTAACCCTAAATAAAACCATAACCCTGACCCTAAACTCACTCCTAACTCTAACGTACCCCTTACTTTCAGATAACCGGAATTTGGCGCAAATAAACCTTTATTATGAGTAGAGTTCCTTTTCCTATTTCAACATTTTTATGATTTCACGAGCTGTCTAGAAAGTGGTTTTATAGAAAAATAAAGCAGCATTGCAACAGAAACTCGATTCCCCGCAGTGGTAGTCCCCTGACATGCTTACTGCCGAAGGATAAACACAGGGAAATAAATAATGCTTGGCAGTGGATCGCTTTTGGAACCAAAAACGTTAATGTTGCTCCAGTAGGAGTATACTACGACGTCACTGGTTGGCCTGTTCACTGTGTACATATAATCTGCAAAAATGTGGGTGAATAAATCGTCCAACTGACTTCTGATGACTTGTGGCAATCAGAGGAGGTACAAAAAGGTTTGCAGTGTTAGCATGAACTATAATTTTTAACTCCACTGTTAGAGGTGACGAGTAGGCTTGCCGAAAGTTACGCATGACACTGTTTGCAATCGACACCAGGGACAAACACGAGCCGATGGAACGTGAGTATCAATACCCGGATTCCGCAACGACTCCTGAGATAGTAATACAGAAAGCGAAGGTTTACGTGGTCGGTTGCACGCTTACCGTTAAAAAAATTGGAAACACCACTTTTCAATTTATAAAATTTTCCACAGTTTTATTGCCACATACTTTTGGTGCCCAGTTCAAGTTGGTGAACACAATTTTTTTAAATCATTCATCGCCCCTCATAGGATTTTTTAAAATCTGGTTGACACAGGAGGCTGAAAAGTAAGCCCGATGTTAAGTAGGAACTAGCATCAACTTTGGATACTCCTAATTTTTAGAAAGTATCGATCGAGTGACTTTTTGATGTGGATGTTCATGTGCATATGTTGGCCAGTGTTTCATAGATTGCACAGCTTCACAAAAAGTTTTATAGCGTGCGTCATAAAACCCCGGTAATAATGGTTTCGTAAAGTGATTTTACGTTGACCTAACTCGGCGTTCTTGGCGGGATACGATTTGGCAACTGTGAGAGCATGACTTTGATACAGCTGACGTGGTAGTAATCTGAGCTATCGGAACCCCATCGACAGCCTTCATATTAGAACTAAGTTACCTGCCCGACCTGCTGTAAAGTATGAAATCCACCAGAATGCAGTGCGCTGACTGCCTAACCAGATTTTTGTATCGATCGTTTGCATGTTCCCTCTGGCGGGACCCGGAAATAGAAGCGCCTGAAATACAAGTGACCCTGGGCTATATTCCACGAAATCCAGTGTTAGGGTTACGAGTAAGCTTACAGTCAAGGTGTGGATTACGGTTATTGTTAGTATTAGGACACGGGAATATGTACCTTTGATGGAATTTAGCCCAATGCTACCCGCATAACGGTTGGTTGGGGGTGGGAGTGCTTACAACCAATCTCTACTCCGTTTTTCCCAAGCGGTAAGTATAGAGTGCGCTAGATATTTACCAGGCTCACTTTTTCATATGTTTTTTGGTAGGTTTGAAGGATGAAACAGACACAATGGTGACAACCTCGATGACCTTGGTGGAATTATTCGAATCTGCCCAAAACACTTAAGAAAGTGATTTCCTCCACAACTGCGACAGCTGGATTTTGCTGCACACTAGGGTAGGCCAGAAAACAGCTGCTCAAGCGGAAAATGGGGAGCTAACATGAATGGCCTGTTTGTCTTAAGAGTGTAGAAAAATGGACACCCCGCGACTTGTAGGACTGGCTGCGCCGCATGAGGTCCCTTAAGGACTGCACGTTCACGTGAGATCACGGAGCTAGGGAGAAATTAAGCCAGCATGCGACAGCGCCACTTCTCATGCTTCCAAACAACTGTCGTGCCTCCTCACATCATCATGTCACCCATCGCTGAGTCTGTACACCTGGAACATCCGCAAATCAACAAAGTTTGCATGGAGGGGGAAACCCAAGAAGCCTCTATTTGTTCACGGTGTGTCAGATTAAGTTGTGAGAAATTCGGCCCCAACAGAACGTGCTTTTTGGGAACACGCATAACTCGCTTTGGATGGAGTCCAGCATGATCTGGATGGAGAAATGGCCGGGAGACGCAAAGCGAGCCCTGATCAAAGAGTTTTGGGCTACATGTTAATTTCTAACTCGTCACCATTGAAAGTAAACATTATAACGGGACACTGCGACTGCATGTTTACCGCATTGCGACCACCAGCTACGTATACAGATACTGAAAGGCTTACTTCCAAAGGATTTACTTGAATTTACCGCATTATTTCCGGGGAAATCAAAGGGGTGGCGTTGAAACTGAATAAAACACCGAGAACGCTGGGTGCCCCGCTGATGAGCCGAACACCCCCGCCAGGGAGTCAGGCAACGGCAAAGATCGGTGAAACCCGCATATCTGGGCTTTTTAGCTAGTTTCGGTGCTGTCGGTATGGTAAATCACTCAGTGTAACGACCCCCTCGGTTCCCCGTCTGACTGACAATATTAAAAAGAGCATACACGCTACCTAAGCACAAAGGATGCTACATGGCCCAGTGGTGATGACTCAAAGCAACAGCGCATTTTGACAGAACCGAATGCGGTTAAGTCTAGCCAGTTGTGGGACTGGACCAACGGTGTACAGCATCGCCGGCAAGTTGCCGGCCGATTCTATCGCAGCCTCATGTGCGCACACGGCCATCTGGAACTCCGTGCGGCAGGGAGAGGACCGAAAGACGAGGCGGATGGAGGGGGGGGGGAGGATGAGGAGGAGGGGTAGGAGCGCGGTTGTGGCAACGACGGCCGGGGGTTGGGCCAGCGGGGACACCTTCCCATGAATTTTTTTCGAGCGGTCGGTGCGCTCGCTGGAGGGAAGCGAGATACGATCTGATGAATGAAAGTCCACGCGCTAGTTTTCGGAGCAGCAGCAGCAGGCGGACGCTGGAGAGGAAGGGGGGCATTTCGTTGTCTCTTTTCTTCTATTCAGCTATTGTCCTCTCGAGGTCTAATTGTTAACTGAATTCTTCTGAAATCTCGGAGTACAGGACCACCGTTACTACGCGAGTAGATCCTCAAGTTGATACCAAAGTGAGGTTTTAGAAGGAAATAATCTCCCAGCTTTTCTGAGATAGTGAATGCCTTTTCAACCTGGAAAGTAGCATTGCTTTCTGTTATCGCTCCTACATTTAATACCCGTTTTTATTGATAGCTATAGTCATATGCTAACTATGCATCATGCTGTACCCATAAAATACCCATCGTAACGTTCATAGCACTGGCAACCTCAGAATGCCGAGTACAACCCACCTACACCACCCTTCAGGGGCGAAGCACGCTCCTCTTGTCGACCGTAGCCTCACTATCCCTCAACTTCCAGAGCGTAAAACACTCTGTTTGTGGACGAGCTGTTGGTATTATTTAGAAAATTTGCGGCTCAGAAGCACATTGTACAGCACTGCAGTTAAACCAGAGTATATAAATGGTGAAATGGTGCAGGAAAGGTACACACTCAAAAATCTACGGTTTACTTGGTATTAATTTACTCGAGAACATGTTCATGTTAATCAAAGAAACCACCCTATCTGCTGTTAAGGCAACCAGAATGTGCAACCACGGTTCACCCTGTCCGGAATTTCCAAAGCCACCGCACCATGGAAGTCAGCAGTAGATGCAAGACAGCCATCAGTAACTCCCATACAGACCTAGCCTATTTACAATGACCTGATCGAACCTCTGTGGATTCATCGCAGAGGATCATCGTTTCAAATTGCAATCTTTCTTTCTTGAGCTTTCTGTTATTAGAGTCCATGTCTGAAACCTCTGAGCTCCGTAACGGAAGGTTATCAAAAGTCTTTCAGTCGTCGGGTATCCAGGTCATCTCCAAGTTCTAGTTCAAACTTTCACTGTTATAACCAAATGTTCCCTCGTCTTCAGGTAGCAACTTTGCCGACACTTGACAGTTCTACCATCACGGACAATGATATCCATCGTGGGTTCCACGGCAGGATGAACGCAGGACCGTTGACTTGCACACGAGTTTATAGACTTGTGCAGATCAGGGCACGCCCTCTCCTCCCTCACCCACCTGAGACCGGAGGAGGGGTCGGGTGCTGTAGCTTATAAAGATAAACAACCCGTCTATGTGTGTCAAACAGGCCCTGTCTGTGCACGAGGGGTGTAGGGGTACTAGTTAGGGGTAGCACCACACAGATAGCGTTTGGTCGCTCCATTTTTCTCGTACAGGTGGTGAATGCTCCTGTGGCCGCCTCTAACTGGTACCCAACTCTCACCTGTGGCTCCTCGAAGTTGGGTTCTTCCCAGCGGACACACCCCAGGCAACCGTCACGACCGGCGGGCTAAACCAGGTGAGGGTCTCCGGTGTTGTGTGTGCCTCCACACCCGGTATGTCTGACTCCCGAACTTCCCACCTCCCCCTCTCAAAAAGTCCTACGGTGGGGGCGACAACAACCCCATAGGCGGCGCAGACTAACTCGGGTCGTTCTCCCACTAAAACAAATCCGTGACCCCTAGTGGAGTTCGGCAGCCGTCTGGGATGTCCAAGCAGCCCTATTTAGGGATAGCACTACTTGCCTCCTCGCGGTGGAAGGGGCTAGAAAATGTGCCCTAAAAATTGCTGGGTCTCACGTCTTCTGCAGCCGGCCGCGGCTCACAGATCGCAAACTACGCGGTCTTAAAAACTCAAACAAACAACAATACCCCGTCCCCATCCCCTCGCCATACTCTCCAGACTGCTCGGGTGAGTCCACTCACATAGCAGCCTGGAATGTTCGCTCCCTTTTAGACAACCCTAGGGCAACCGGCCGGAATGGAGGACGGCGCTAGTCGCTCGAACTGGCGCGCTACAAGGTGGACATTGCTGCTCTCAGCGAGACCCGATTCTCTGAACAGGGGTCAGCTGGAGGATTTGGGGGCAGCTACACCTTCTGGAGCGGCCGGCCAAAAGGCGAAACGACGCGACGCTGGTGTTACCTTTGTCACCGTAACGACATCGTGGGACGTCTGCCTGTCTGCCGCAGGATATCAATGATCGCCTGATGAGCCTCCGCCTGCCTCTTCGGGAGACCAGTTCGCCACCATCATCAGCGCCTACGCTCCCCAATGACGAGCTCTGATGCGGCGAAGGACAAATTCTACGAGGACCTGCACGCCATGCTGGCGACTGTGCCGAAAGAGGACAAGTTAATTGTCCATGGTGACTTCAATGCCCACGTCGGGACGGACCACGCTGCCTGGCCGGGAGTGCTGGGTCCCCACGGTCTCGGTAGCTGCAACGATAACGGCCTCCTTCTTCTGCGCACGTGTGCGGAACACCGTCTCCTGCTGACCAACACCTTCTTCCGCCTTCCGATGCGGTAGAAGGCCACGTGGATGCACCCTCGGTCGCGGCGCTGGCATCTGCTGGAATATGTTCTCGTCCGGAGGCGAGATCGACAATACGTGCTGGTAACCAAGGTGATCCGCGATGCCGATGGTTGGACAGATCACCGCCTCGTCATCTCCCAGATGAGGCTTCGACTGCAACCCCGACGAAGGCCCCAAGGTAAGAGGCCGCCATGTAAGTTAAATACTCTTTTATTAAATTTGCCTGCTCACTGTTTTCATTTCAGCAACCAAATAACCGAGAAACTGGAGGACCTACATGCTCCAGATGATAACGCTACCGTGGAGACACGATGGTGTCAACTGCGAAATGTCATCCAGTCCACCGCCCTCGATGTCCTGGGACGCGCACGCCGTCGACACTAGGACTGGTTTGACGACAATGACGCCGACATCAGCAACTTACTCGCGGAGAAGAATGGACTACACAAAGCCTACATGGACCTTCGGACTGACGCCACCAAAGCAGCCTTTTTCAGATGCCGGCGCCTTGTACAACAACGGCTGCGGGAGATGCAGGATGCCTGAATGATCCGAAAGGCTGAGGAAATCCAGGGGTATGTGGACCGCAATGAAATGAAATGCTTTTTCAAAGCCATCAAGGCCATCTACGGCCCGTGTATCAAGGGGTCCGCACCGCTGCTCAGCTCTGACGGCACAACACTGCTACGACAGAGAAATCGCAAATTCTGAAGCGCTGGGCCGAGCACTTTAGAAATGTCCTTAATTGCTCATAAGCCATCTCCGATGCTGCCATTGACCGGCTCCCTCAAGTGGACACGAACAATGACCTGGATCTGCCGCCTTCCCTACCAGAAACCATCCGGGCCGTGCAGCAGATTTCCAGCAGTAAAGCACCGGGATCCGACGCAATCCCACCGGAAGTCTACAAGCACGTTGGGCCCCGGCTGATGGCAGAACTCACAACACTCTTCCAGGAGATGCGGCGCCAAGGACAAGTTCCTCAGGATTTCAAAGACGCGACCATCGTCCATCTCTACAAATGGAAGGGGAACCGGCAACTCTGTGATAATCACAGAGGCATCTCGTTGCTCAACATCACCGGGAAGATCTTCGCCCGTATCCTTCTCAATCGTCTTAACGGTCACCTAGAGCAGGGCCGGCTCCCCGGAAAGCCAATGTGGCTTCCGCCGACACCGCGGATAAACCGATATGATCTTTGCCGACCGCCAGCTACAAGAGAAGTGTCAGGAGATGCGAACTCACATATAAACTACCTTCGTGGATCTAACGAAAGCCTTTGACACGGTGAATCGTGACGGACTGTGGAAATTCATGCAGAAATTCGGCTGTCCTGAGTGGTTCACGCACATGGTGCGTCGGCTTCATGACGGGATGATGACGCGCGTCACTGACAACGGGATGGTATCCGAAGCATTCGCAGTGACCAACGGAGTGAAGCAGGGCTGCGTACTGGCCCCCACCCTCTTCAGTCTCATGTTCTCGGCTATGCTGATGGACGCCTACCGTGATGAGCAGCCTGGTATCCGCATCGCCTACAGAACTGACGGGCACCTTCTCAACAGTCGGCGTATGCAGGCTCCAACGCACGTGTCTATGACTACAGTCCATGACTTGCTCTTCACGGACGACTGCGCCCTTAACACCGCGACGGAGGAGGACATGCAAAGGACCATGGAACTCTTCGCCGAAGGTTGCACCGATTTTGGATTAACAATCAGTAGAGCCAAAACGGTTGTCATGCAGCAGCCGCCACCCAGCGCGGAATACAATGCTTCTCGAATCAATGTCAACGCTGCTCAACTCAAAAACGTGGAGACCTTCGCTTATCTAGGAAGCATGATGTCACGCAACACGAGAATTGATGACGAGGTTGCCCAATGGATCTCCAAAGCTAGTCAGGCCTTCGGCCGGCTGCGAGCCCTCCGTGTGGAATCGCCACGGTATTCACCTGAACGCAAACTGAAGATGTACAAGGCCGTCGTCTTGTCGACACTCCTTTACGGAGCGTAAACCTGGACCGTCTACTCGAACCAAGCTAGGAAGCTGAATCACTTTCATCTCAGCTGCCTCCGCAGAATACTGAAGCTGATATGGCAAGACAGGATCCCGGACACGGAAGTCCTGGAGCGGACCGGAATCCTCAGCATCCATGCCATGCTGAGGCAAGTGCAACTGCGATGGAGCGGCCCGCGCTGTCAACGCATCTTCCACGCGCGAATCGGCCTGGTTGGACATCTTCGGACGCAATGCACCTACAATCCGACAATTCTATTTTCTACGTCAAATTCTGCCAACCCTCCTTCTGACTCCCACACCCTCACTCCTGGAATCAATTCCGTTACTCCCACCATCATAGAGACCACATCCATCTACTCATCGCCTGTTACCCCCACCACCGCAACCACCACCACCTTCGCCTTCACTACCACCACCACCACCACCATCAGCGATGGGGAATCTCTCCTAAGCTGTACTCAATGCGACCGCACATTCACCTCACGCATCGGCCTGGTCAGTCACTTCGCGAATACATCGTACAGAGACCGGTGAGCATAGTGCCCGGAACACCATCACACAGCAGGATCGTCGCCTCCACTGCCTCACTGTCCTCACTGCATTCACTCATCGCATGGGCCTATTCGGTCACATGCGCATCCACTGACAGCGGAATACACCACAATGCCGACAGCACCGATACACCATGCACCCTCCGCTCCTGCCATTATTAGCGCCCCTGACGCCCCCACTACCATGAATGACATCCCCCAGCCTCTACCGATTTCTCCTGCCCACACTGCGCCCGCACCTTCAACTCACGCATCGGCCTGGTCGGTCACCTGCGAATCCATCGCATGGAGGCTGGTGAACCAGTGCCTGGGGCTCCAACATACAGTCGACGCGCCCGCCTTCACTGCCCTCACTGCTCCCGCACATTTACACACCGCATGGGCCTATTAGGACACATGCGCCTCCATGACAACCTCCGGTAAACCACCGGAGGCTAAAGCTATCAGCGCACACTACCTACACCAATACATCAACAACACCCTCACAATCACCATTTACCAGAGTATATCACGGTTTCCTAGAAACCGTGGCTGGGAAGTCTGCCAATCTGACGCTTCCACCAGACCACGCCGTCGGCTCAGTGTATGTGCTGTGTGTGTCGAGTGGCTGACCAGTGGACTGGGAGTCAGACGGCGATGGCTGCTCCATATCCCCTGAATTTGTGAATCCTGGTGTGTGCGTTATGGGGGCCAGGTCGTGCTGTGGCGCGCGAAGATGGGTACGCCGATCCGTCAGCCAATGCGCCCACTCCCACATCAGGCAACTGACCGGCTCGGACAGTGTCTGATGGTGGGGGTGGGGGAGAGAGATAGGTCGAGAGCTCAGCGTATTTTCCTCACTAAAAACAATCTGATGCGCTTGAAACTATCACGGTGCGCTAAAAGCCGTGGCTTGGAAGGTTGCCAACTGACGGGATAACTCGGACCGCGTGGTTAGCCCAGTGTGTGTTTTGCGTGGAGTGGCTGACTGGCGGACTGAGAGTCAGGTTGCAATGGCTCCTTCTTAATGTGGCCTTTATGGCACTCCCACTCCGTGGGATCCGAGCCAGGTGTGGTGGCACGCCCAGGGGCGGCTCCGGCCGCGCCAGCCACCTGCGCCCTCTCCCATCTCCGGTCTTCTTGTTTCTTTCTTGACACCGGGCTCAGGTGGGGGAGGAGGAGGGAGTGCGGTAGCTGCAGCGCAAGTCTACTATCCCTGAAAACTAATTCACACGCAAGTCACCGTCACTGCACCTCCTGGTGCGGAGCATACGGTGGACCTCGCCGAAAATCGACGGTCGAACTGTCGTCTGTGCTCGAGAGATCAGGTTTTCACACAAACAAAAAGGGATGGTTCGAATCCCAACCGAATAGATTGTCGCCTGAATCTCCGTCTTGAGAGGAGGACTGAGTTCTCCCATCAGTTGGCAGCCTTCTAAGCCATGACGTTTAATGCGTATGGATAGTTTCAAAGCGCGTTAGGTAAGGAATGTGCTGAATTACCCCGAAGATGGAGTTCCCAGCGTCGGATTCTCTCTCCCTTCTCACTTCCATGCAACAGTCGGCTGCTTGGGCCTGCCAACCGTATGCCAAACGCAACCTCTTTACGCACCAGGTTACCTCAACGAAAGATTCCCAAGTACGTGGGAGGTTCCTATGTTTTGCATATAGTGGATGATTCGGGGCGGGTTAGTGTAAAATGCATGCGCTAGTATGACAAGCCATTATTACTGAGTTTGACACCACGTCAGTTCGACCGTTGTAATCTGACGATGTCCGCCGCATGCACCAGAGAAGGGTGGTGCAGGGACGGTGACTTGCGCGCGAATTAGTTTTAAGGGATAGGAGACTTGCACAGTATCTACCACACACACTCTCTCTTACCCGCCTGTAGCCGGTGTCAAGACATATTCAAGAAGACTGGAGGTGGTGTCAGGTGCAGATGAATAAGCCCCCACGGAGTGGAAGAGCGGAGTGCGCCATGAACCTGCACATGCGCGTGCCTGTGTTAGGCACGCACACTCCCCATGTTCGGCATTTGTTATGGGACCACATCCCAAATAATAATTACGCCTGCCGTACCCTGATTTGTCCCCCGTGTTGGTCCAGCGCATCTACCACGCGGCCCGTCTTGGGGGCGCAAACACATGACCTTTCAAAAACCAACCACGAGGCTGTCTGTGTACTGAGTTTAAAATGAACTGGACTTTTATTCATCCTAGTCATGTAGTTTCCATAGTTTCCATTTTTTGGATTCGTTTTTTAATAATCATGTTTGGGGTTAATTAATTCAAGTGGTTGGCAAAATTCTTGCCTTCTTCTTCTCCTTCTCAACCAGACGACATAAATCTAGAAAATTTTGCAAAAAATACTGCTCAAACATGGGGAGGACAGAGCACTTGAATATCGTCGATGTTAGTGTAGTCATTTTTCTCAGAGGAGACCGTAGAGCCACATTGATTGGTGGGCCCCTCGATATTACAAGGTTATCCATCAATCATTGTCCTCTTCAAGTTTTAAATCGGTGACCAAGCGGAGAGAGTTCTTTTACTATGGGGCAGCACTCTCAGTCATGTCATCGTACCTGCCCTGAGAATCGGCAGCATTTGTCCACATCAATGCCTGGGTAACGCCTACCTAAAATTAAAGAAGTTAGACAAAACTTCAAGACTTGTTTACTATGCCAAAGGAAAGTGCCCCAATTCCTGTCTTCGTGCAGGCTTCAGTTTCAAGACAATCTCTTAACCTATCTACCGTACAACATACCTTAAATGATTAGGATTTAGCCACAAAATGACTGGAAATATTTATTGATTCATAGGTAAAAATATAAAAATTGTCAACTTCTCATCGTGCTTTTTTCATTTTTCTAATCTATCGACTTTGAATATCTTATTTCTGGATATGTATAGTCAATGGTTCGATACACCACGGCAAGAATAAGGCATGCTCGAATATTGATCATTTTCATTACCATATGGCTGATGTATAGCTTAGACCTAATTATTTTATCGGTGATGTTTATATTATCATATCTTTGTCACAATAAATGGTTGGGAGGTTCTCTGTACCAAAGATCAAGAAATGGAATTTTGCCGATGCAAATGATATTTTAAAATGTAAATTTCATTCCCTAAACCGCGCGAAGCCTGTCTACATTATTCCACGCATATAGCTCATTATTCGCTCGTTGAACGGATGTATAAGTTATAGGTCTTCCTTATCTAAACATTTCGTTGCTGATAACGGGGTGGACAAAAAATGGTATATGCATGTTACAGTTCGAGGGTCAATTTTGAGGAGGTCCACCATTCGCTCCACAGCATGGTGGCACAGGGACGGTGACTTGCGCGTGATTTAGATTACAGAAATAGTGATTTTGCGTTGCATCTGCCGCACGCTCTCCTCCTCCACCCCGGGCCAAAGTGTCATGACTAAGTCCGGAAGCTGGAGGCGGAACCGAGCGCAGGTGGCTGGCATGGCCAGAACAGGACCCTATGCGTGTCACCACGGCAGCTCAGATCCCGCAAAGTGGGAATGCCGTAGAGGCAGCCTGACTCTCCATCCACCAGTTGACCATTCCACACAAACGCACACTGGGCTGACTTCGAAGTCCAATTTTTTCCGTCACAGGGCAACATTCCAAGCCACAGTTTATAGAGCACCGTCTCAGGCTCGAGTCACGCATGCAGCAGAGTGGAGAAGAAGCGGATGAACGCATTTCCCACTTGCATGAGAATTGCCGACCTTGTGCTTGCCTTGTGTGCTGTTAGGCGTGGTCATGTGTGATGTGAGTGCTGGTGAGGAGAGATTAGGTGATATGGCAGGGCCGCCGGCGTTCTACCGCTGGTGTTCCTGAAGGCGCACTTGGCCTAATAGGCACATGCGGTGCGTGAATGTACATGAACCGCGCAGATAGTTGAGGTGGGTGTGATGATTATATGTTAGTGCTGCTGACACTAGGTCGATGGACTCACAAGAGACCGACCAAGCCGATGCGTGAGGTGCACGTGCGGTAGCAATAAGTGCAGGATATATTGTGTTCTGTAGAGCCAGTGGAGGTTATGAGGATTCTAGTGGTGGTTATGCTGGTGGATGGGAAAGATGTCGAGTACGCAGGGTGGATTTGGAAGACGAGTATTGCAGTGAGCTTCGCTTTCGTGGATGCGACTGCAACCGAATAGGCCCATGCGGTGAGTGAATATGCGAGGGCAGTGCGGACAGTGGAGGCGGCTGCAGAGAGTGTATTGTGGGATCCCTGGCACTGGTTCACTTGTGACAGAGCGATCGATTTACAACTGACTGACCAGGCCAATGCGTGTAGTGAATGTGCAATCACAGTGAGGACAGGTTGGGATCGAGTGCCCATTGTCATTGATGGTGGTGGTGGTGAGAGTAGTGGTTAACAGGCATCTGAAACGATCTCCCCGGTGGTGGAAGTTGAAGACGTGGTGGAAGTAGTAGTCGTAATCATGGTCGTCGTTGTCGTCTCGATGATTGCGGAAGGGCTGATTTAAGTGACAATGCTCGACGGTGACGGGGCTTCAGGAGGGTAACCACTAGTGATGGGGGTAAATGCCACCATGGACGCCGTAGGGCTTGGGGCAGTATGTGGATGCAGCAGTTAAGGTTGTCGGGTTGTTACCGCATTGCGTTCGAAGATATCCCACGAATTTTCTTTGGCAGCGTAAGCACGTTCAAAGGGGTTGGGTGTTCGCGTTGTCGGTATGAGGAACTTTTGGTTTGCGAGCCACCTGTTTGGCTTTGGCTGCATCGATCAGGTTTGCTTCGTACGTGGCTGTGCCACTCTTTACTGCTCTTATCCAGGTTCGTCTGTCTGGCGTAAGGATACCCAAGTCTCGGGCTTGATTTACAACGGCTTCAGGGAGTTCTTCAAGGTTACCTTGTAACGTCGGGTTTGCCCTCCATTTCGGCGAGCACACGTAGTGACCTATCCATAGACGAGTCATTTGAGAAATAGTTTGTCGTCCATCCTCAGGAAGTTGCCGCTCCAGTGCGGTTGCATTTGCCCAACATGACGTGGCTGTTGGGAAGCTCGGTCTGCTTCAGGACTTCTGAGTCCGGGATCCTCTCCTGCCATCTCAGCCTGTGGAGATAGCTGAGGTGGAAGTGATTACGCTTCCTGGCTTGGTTAGAGTAGATGATCCAAGTCTCCGCTGCATACAAGAGTGTCGTTAAGATGACGGCCTTTTTACATTTTTAGTTTGGTGTTCAGGTTAAGGCCGCGGCGATTCAAAGCAGGCGTCTTCAGATGGCCAAGGCCTGACTAGCTTTGGAGATACCATGCGCCACTTAGTCGGCTATTTGGTGTTCCGTGTAAGCGTGCTTCCTAGGTAGGTGAATTTTCCACGGTTTTAAGTTTGGAGTCATTGACGTTGATTTGAGGGATTTTGCATGCAGTGTTCGGTGACGGTTGGTGCATAACCACAATTTTGCCGTTTTGATTGTTGGGCTGAAATCAACGCAGCTTGTGGCAAAGAGATCCATGTTCCTTTGCATACCCCCTTCCATCGCACTGATGACGGCGCAATCATCCGCAAAGAGCAAATCATGCACAGTAGCCATATATAAGTGCGTTGGGGCCTGCATGCGTCGACTACTGAGAAAATGCCCATCAGCTCGCTATGCGAGTCGGATCCCGGGGCGCTCATCACGGTTGGTTTCCATCAGCACAACAGAGAACTTGAGACTGAAGAGGCGGGGCCCGAGAATGCAGCCCTTATTCACC